>SNQJ01S0011603.1:0-68629 GCA_010110895.2 Picea sitchensis
ATCATCTTATTTTGTAATGGTTGATTGTATTGATTTAAATTAAATGTTGAAAGATAGCTCTTCCAACCAATTTTGGTTGTAGAACTATTTTTATAAAAGAGGGAAAACTCGATGTAATCAGGGCTGGATTTTTGAATTTGAGGCCTTTTGAAGTTTTAATAAAAACCAGTTTTGTAAGAAGTATAAGATTCTTGGTTTTGATCTTTGCCATATGTGATCTTTCTTAGTAATTTTTTATTCATGTTTCTCTTCCTTTCTTTCGAATGTATATCAGTTGATGCTAAAATCAATTTAGTATGACCACTACTGTCTACATCAAGCATTGGTTAAGGTTTTAGATTTCATGGATTCATCTGTAAGTTAAAATTGTGATCTGTTTCTTTAATCTTATAATTTGTTCATGTTTTGAAATGTAATTTTACATTAACAAATAAAGCTCATTTACATTTGTCTTTGTTTCTTCTATCAAATATAACTTTGATATTTATCTTTTGATACATCATTTTTTATCTTTGATTCTGTTTTCCCACTATTTTTCCAATGATAATTTAAATTGTGCCAAAGTATTAAGATCTAATACCTTTATGGTTTGACTATTAATAAAATAAATTTATCATAAAATATCACAATCAAAACCAGTATTAAACCCTTTGTTCTTTGAAAATATTTTAAAATCCAATCACCTAAATTTTAAAATGTCCTTAGCATTGTTTCCCTAGCCAGGAAATATCTCAAGGAATACAACACACCATACCATAACCAAGTATAACCTTCAAAGAAAGTACATAAACATACCTTTACCTATGTAGTTGACCTGATACATAGTAGTGATGACCTATAACCTTTCCTCAGACCTCAACAACTTGTCACTAGCATTTCCCCTCTACTTATGTCTTGTCCTCATGGGACAAAGACTTCATATCATGTGGGGCCTCATGTGATGAGCCCTAGGAAACCTGTGAGGATGCCTCATGGGACACTACTTGTATGACTCGCTAGGATAATCCAAATTAGGGTTTTCTCAGAAATTTTATATCTCCTCTGCAATCCCAAAACTCCCACACTTATCACTCTTTCATTGCCTCATATTTCACTGTTGCAAACTTGCCAAAATATCACTTGCTCACTTAGAGATATTCAATAGAATGTATGAGTGAATTTACTTGTGAATGACTTCTTCGGGTGTATATACACTTTTTATAGGTAATTTGTTTCCTTAACTTTAGGGTTTCTTGACTTTCTTATTACAACCACTTTACCCTTTCATTAATTGAATTGTAACCAACTAGGGTTTTCTTAACCATTCTTTGGGGCTTCCAACTTCATAAGGAGATAACTCCTCAACCCTGAGGAACCAGATGGCGTGCCACATCATCACTAGAAATAGAATGACGAGGAATATTCATCCATGAGTGGGTTACCTGCACTTACACTGTTCTTCATGACCTTTTTTCCTTGATCAACTTTGGGTTCCATAACCATACTTTTGGGGCTACCTGACTTGTTCAAGGGTTGACATCAATGACAACCAATGTTTCAACAAAATCTTGTGGTAGATAAATTTACATAGAGTGTTATGATGAACATAAGTTTCCCAAACAAAAAATTGAAAGTTATTTCTATAAAACCATGTAAGAAAAGAAACTCTTTGACGAAAAGGTCACGTTGAAATAGTTTACAATTCTCACATTTATAGTATCAATGCATTGAATTTGCAAGGTGTATATGTAAAAAGTTGTGACATGGTCATGGGAATTTTTTCTATGCAACTAGCATTAGGTAAAAGGGTAAGGTTGGGAACACACCCCAATATGATCCATTTTGACACAATAGTCGCTAAAGGTAGAGGCTAGTGGGAGAGAGAGGATCAATTTTTTAAACATCTATGTGGGAGAATGTGACTATCATTAGTATTTTTTAGGCATGATGGAGAGGATGTTATTGCATTTCAAGACATGTATCAAGGATCACACTCAATCTCTTTTGTAAAGTTTCTCTAGTAATAAAACAAAGGTTTCATGTTCAAACATAACTAAGAATAATATCACTTTCAAGTTTGTGAGATGCACTATGTACTCTAAATATCCCTTTGTATAATTCCCAAGATAGTCGATATGAACATAGATCCTTGCATAGGTCATTGTGTGGATGACCATTATAGAATAAACCACATTCATTTCCACAACAATGTCATCCTTGTGATAGATATTTTCCTAAACTATTGGTTGGTGTAAACCGCTTCAACCCATTTTTAGAACAAGTGGTGTATAGAAATCTAATGGCCTAAGAAAATATCTACAAATTTATGTGGGGATTGTTATAATATCCACCAATTGCTTGAAAGAAATATTGAGCTCCCTTATAACAATTATTTGAGGATATTCAATACTCTAATTCATTAACAATCTCTAGATCAACATAAGGTGGAAATAACATTCTGTAAGGGATGGTATTAATAACGAAGAAGGCATGATTTGCATCGTGAGCTTGACATAACTTTGAGTATTTGAGTCAAAGACCACAATGCCATAAGGAAATTTTATGATACAATTATAAATGTTATTAGTACTATAATATATCTACCATTTATTTAGTTCACTAATTTAATAATTTCATTGCATAAATACACAATCTTGTATATCCTATCCAATTGAACACCCAACCAAACATAAGTTTATATCTCTACCTTTAATCAATCTACATATATTTTTATGATCTTTTTTCTTCTTCCTTGTAACCAAGTAAGGTTTCATTTTCGATACGTGGTAACCAAGGTAAATTGCTAATATCCAAGTTCCAAACACCTTGCCCCAAGGAGATCAAGAAAATGGAACTGTGACCTACCCAACTATCTCTTTTTAATGCTCTAAACAAATACATTTACCTGTTGTCAAACTACATCTCCTTTTTATGCTATGCATATTTCTCATTCATTTAAAAAAACAATACCAATGATTATAAATAACCGTGAAACAATAGATTTAGTATTTTTTACATGGTCTATTTAAAAAAAAATCCACAAATTAATAAAAAAGGTAAAATGAGTTAATACTATGAATTTAAGCTAACTTTAGGTCTACTCAACATATTTGATCACACAAAAATTTTTTTTTTTAAATCTCCATAACATTGAAATTGAAATGCAAGTCTATTTAAGCATGGTGTTTGAAGTGTGTTTTCAAAGATATTGAAAGGTGTTGTTTAAAAACACTTAAATGCAAATTAATTAAATCATAATTTGTTTGAATTTGTTTTTAAAGATGTTAAAAGTATGTAATTTTTTTATAAATGCATTATTCATAATTTTGGAGTGAAGTGTTGGTGTCCATTCTTGTTGGTAGAATATCACAGTTGGAATGAAGGGTGAAGGAAAATTTGATCATAGATCTAATTTCCTTGGAAAATCACATTTGTAAGCCATGAAGCCATGAAACCGAGTACGCTCACTATTATATTACTTATTTTTCAATTCATAGTAGATGAAATCAACCAAAATTTGTACTACCCAACTTTTGATGCAATAAGTATGCACTAACTCTGACTACAATAATGCAGTCCATATTCTCATTTAATAATATGAAATTTGTTGTGACCATGGTTACTCAAAACACCATATATGTGAAACATCTTTGAGACTAGTAAACAGAGGCATGCCAAGAAAGCCAAAGCCTCAACTGATGACTGATAAAGTGATAGGAAGAGAAGAAAATATATAGGCAGAACAAAAACACAGGAAATTACAATGGGGCTTCTCATACCCTTCTCACTATTCATCAATGTTTAATAGAATACAAGGGGATTCAAAATGAAACACGGATCCCAATGGATCTCTAACTATTCTGTAGAAAACAATTACTTAACTAAAAACTAACTGGAGTCTAAATGAACTTAGCTAGATGTGATGGAAGATAGGGAGATGGGGAGATTAATTCTAACACTCCCCCTTAATTTCAACAATTGCATTCATCAACACTTACAATTCCCAAGTGTTGTCTTTGAAATTCAAAAACAATTTTCTCGTGAAACACATGATTATTTGACAATGCGATGAATGAGTTGTTTCCATAGAAGATAGAAGTTGGCTCCTTTTCAATGTGTTATGTATATTTCAAAAGTCTTATCATCCATACTACTTGGAAAGATGTTGAGGTTGCAGCTACATACTCTTCCTCTGCTAAAGATATTGCAACTATGGGTTATTTCTTGTTCCTTTCTATGGCTTCAATTTCCCCATTCATTGTTTTTAATAAATGTTCCATTTTTCTTGCTTCTTCAAAGTAATTTGGCTGACAAGATAGTAAGGAAAAATTTCATGTTTGTTCATCAATTTTCTGCATTGGATTTTGACTATCCAATGTTACATTTTATTGCTCAGTCCATGATATATTCTCTAGGAATTTGATATCCTTGCTCACCAGAAATTTCTTGGCGACTGGATTATATAATTTGTAGACTTTTTATTGTTAATTGTATTCTATGAAGATGCATTTTTCACTCCTGTTGTCAATCTTCTTTCTCATCTCTTCAAGGATATGTGCAAAAGCAATGCAGCCAAACATTATGAAGTGAGAAACATTTAACTTTGTGACACTCCATGCCTCTTGAGGTACTTTATCTTTAACACTTGTTGTTAGAGATATGTTCAAAATGTAAATTGAATAGGGAACAACTTCATCCCTATAATCATTCGATAAATTCTTTTCTCTGAGAATACTTCTAGCCATGTTCATGATGGTCTGATTTTTCCTTTCATCCACTCCATTTTGTTGTGGGGTATATCTGGTTGTACTTTTCATTAGAATGCCAAGTTGTTTACAAAAGTATGTAAAATATTTTAAGTTATATTCTCCTACTCCATCTAACCTAAGCATTGTTATACCAAGATTTGCCTCACCCCATGCAATCTTGCACAGAAGGCCTTTTTCCATTTCCCTATGCAGATGTGAAGTCAATTTTTTACAAATCCCAAAGCTAAAAACATAATTTTTCCACATACGCACCCTTCCTATATTACAACATGTGTATACACAGGTTTCACCACTACAACCCATGTACATCGGGAAATGTGCCCAAAATTTAAAAATGGTGTCAGGTTTCCATGTCACGTCACGCGATATATGAGCCTTGACCTTCCATATACTGGAAACGTTCTTACTCGGCCCTTCAGTTCCACTTGAAGGCTATAAATGGGTCAAATACAAGCTATGGAAATGAGGAGAAAGAATTCAACTTTGAGAGCAAAGTTACTCTGGAGAAATTATTCACTTCACATTGAGTCTGTGTCCCTTTGTCCTTTAAGTCTGAACACATTGTTCAACACCCAATCTCTTCCCTTATTGATTGAGAACTCCATTGTCTCTCTTATATGATCTTGAATTTGGTGGAGGATTGAAGTGGTGGAGGCCCAACTAGAAGGAACTTAGTTTCTCAGTTCAAAACCGTGCTGACACAAAATTTTGTAACTCATTCACTTCTGTTGATTATATCTTAATAGAAATACTCTTTTCTCATACAATTAATATCTTGAAAATATTTGAATTATTATTCCATGGGCATATTTGTTATGAATGTTGATGGATTAAGCTATTGAATGTGCTAACATTATATATTATCACCATATGATTGCGTTGATTGGTTGTTGAGGACTAGTTACAAGTATATTTCTTTGGGTCAAGTGCTCAACGGTGGACTTCATCGAATGTATGGATGAGGTAGGCCTCTTATCTTGTCTTTTTAACATAATTTTTTATATAGCATACTTGATATTAGAGTTGATTTTTGTAGTCATTTATGTCTGTTGTGGTTTACCCCTAGCCATAAAGAGATTTTCCTCGTAACAGAATTGGCGACCATATTGGGGATATAATCTTCTTTTGGGGTTTGGAGTGTTTTTCTCGTTAGATTTCTCTCATTCATATTGAGTTTCTTGTCCTATGATTTCTTGATAGCCTCTATTCACTCTGGGTTTGAGTTTCTTAGCCTTCTCCTTAGCTTGATTGTGTTTTGACACATATACGCGGGGTTCTGCTTGGAAGTCGCATACATATGTGTGTTGTACTTCTGCAAGTTGTGTACATATGCGATTTTCCCTTGAACAGTCGCATACATCAACCTTTGTTGCTTGATTTCTAGGCTTGGTGGTTACTGGGTAGGTTTTGATGATTGTTGAGTCTTCATGGGCCTTTGTGGTCACTGTTGAGTGTCTATGGAATGACAAGAAACCTATCTTTGGTTGAATTTTTGGGTGGTGCCTTTCCCGTCATCTTTTCATTTTGATTGTCCTTTCACCTTGGGTTTGGTTTTTTTCTCCTTTATATCCTACTTGGGTTGTCTTTTTCTATACACGGTAGAGTCTTTATATCAAGTTGTTGTTTAGTCCTTGCATTTTGATTCTCTATATTGAAAATACAAAAATATTAGGAATTTTACATTGATTGGCATTTTGATCTTTAGAGTCTTTTTCATTTATCTTAGTGCATGTAAAGAAATATTGCATTTTACTTAGAATTGCATAATTGAATTGAAAATTGCATTTTTGAGAAGCATATCATTCATTGGAAATTGAAGTTAGGACTTTGCATTGTATTCATATTCATTTATTTTACTTGTTGAGTCATAACATCACTAGTTTCATGACCACACCTTTTGAGTAAGCATGGCCATTAAAATCAAAGCCATAATTTAAAATTGATTTGTAACGATTTTATTTTCTAGGGTGCACAAACTAGTCTAGGATTTAGAGCCTTGGAATAGGATTTTGTGAGTAAACTTCGCCAAGGATATTAAATCAACATGTGTGTCTGACTAAGGGAGTGGAGAAATCCATTGTATAATCGATAAGATCAGGAGGCTCCACTTACACCAGAGTTAAACATGAGGTCATGCAAGGTCGGTTGAAGGGATATCCCTACGATACCTTCTTAGCATCGGAGATATTTTTGGGGATCTATTCATATCTGGGGATCTTGGTAGTTCCCTTACCTCCATGAGAGGCGATTCTTTCAAGGTTTTGATCTTTTCTACCTTGCCCATATGGTGGACCTGACTTACGACCATTTGCCTGTGGGTCAGTTATACCATGGTTGATTAGTTTCTTGACTTAGGTGCCACATAGGTTACTTGCAGAGGTTATTATATAGGTACCTTAGGTCAGAAAAGGGTCGGATAACACACAATCTTTATGGAGTATTACCTCTCTAAGGGGATCTCATCGACTGGTTGTTAAGCCCACGAGGGCCCTTATAACTGATTTTTTTCCTCCAATCTTTAGCAGCGGAGTCTCAGGCCCCTCTTGGGTGAGGCATACCTACTTTAGAGAGGGAGGTCCCTTTCAACCACTTTATCTTGTTTGTGTGCATATTGGTCATTTGATTATTTTTGGTGTTCTCTTTGATTACTAGTTGGCCTTAGGATTTGTTCTTTATATCCTGAATCTTGATTCATCGTGGAGCCAAACCAACTTCCCTGCAGGTCTCACCACTTGTTACATTTACCACCGAGTTTTGAGTCTTTTCTTTCTAAAAGGCGTAGAGTTATTAAACGTGGTACACACACCTCCACTTATCAGACTTGTGATTCTACAAGGATGAGTACTGAACCGAGTCATAAATATGTTGGGAGCCCTTCAACTCCCACACCTACTATAGTCAATGGTACCCCTTCGATTCCTTCAACCACAATGGTTGTAGTGTTGAGGGCACCTATCATCACCATTTCCCATCCTATAGTGAACACTCAATGTAACATACCTGGCCATCCACAAGCCAGGCAATGCGACTACTACGAAACATTCACACACACACACACACACACACACACATACATAACATGCATTTTAATCGAAAATTAAAACACATAACACAGAGTTATTGTTACCATTCATATTCAAAACAAGATTAACAGTAAATCCACATGTAATGAAATACATGATAACATTCAAGCATCACAGGTATGCATAACATAAAATTAAGCACATAAATTATACTTATCTTTAAATTGGAATAACACCACCAACTACGTGTAGACCTTCCATGAACCTCCCAACCTTAGACCAAACTGCTCATCACTCTCAACAGTAAGTCACCCTCGAGCTGGGACTAAGTTCCACTGGGAAAGGGAATCCTAGGCTAAGCAAGGTCAACAGGAAGACACAGATTATGAGGAAGGATTCTCTCCCAGGAGCCACTTATTCCCACTACTCACAGACTCTCATTCCCCACATGCCTGTCCCACCCCAGGAGTATACACCTTCACTGTCACACAGTCCATCAACTGCTTCACCTCCCTTGCCTTGGGCTTCAACAATAGGTCAGACCGGAATTCTCAGAACTCTATAACAGTTATGGGACTCCTTCCAAGAGAAATCACTTCCTAAACACACTCTCTCACCTAGAGAGACTTGCTCACAGGCCTGACAACCTGCCTCTTCAACCACAACCACCTCCCTCACATGGATAGAGTGTTGCACACATGCCTAAAAACCTGCCTCTTCAACCACAACCACCTCCCTCACCTAGAGAGAGTGTTGCACACAGGCTTGACAACCTGCTTCTTAAACTTCATTCTCGCACAAGGAAGGAAACAATAAGAATTAGCAAGGAACAGACGACGACAACAACCACACTCAGCCAGGGGACTGCATGGCTGCAACAACCCACAGTTATAACACATGCGGCATAGACATTTACATGATGCTCAGGCTTCACGGGTCTGATTTTCAGAGGTGTGTGGCTTATGTAGAGGTCCAACGCAAAGACAAAATGGGTTTAGATGGAGGATGTGTCGGCTTCTTAGGAAACATCACAAGTCAGCCTCATGGTTTTCTGGTTTCAGAGTTGCATGCGAGTATGCAGAGATCAGTTTCCCAACAAAACAAGATAGACAGTGGATGCCCGAATGGAGGAAGAACCCCCAACATGAATTGACTCATCCATTTTAACTACATGCGCCCAGGTTGACACTTGTATTATTGGAGCCACATGAGTTCCACTTAGCACTCATTCCCTTCCCAAGAACTTAGGACAACACTTGGTCAATTGTCCACCTTAGCCTTTAGGAAATAATAATAAATTATTATCCTCTTTAGAGTTAAGCCCTCTATTTTATCCCCTAGGCCTACACACTTAGCCTCCTCTCTTATCCAACCCTGTGGAAAATTATTCCCCCATCACTCTTTATTCATGGTCGGTCTACATGCAATTATGTTTTTATATTAACAAAGTGCATAATTACATGTACAAAATAGGCTCCTGGCGTTGAACACCTAGGGTCTCTGTCCTACTTGCACATAATCTTACCAGCTTATAATTGCTCGGCTCACCAGCCTACCAAACATGTTTACAATACATATATATAACTGGGGCTCATCCTTGGGGTATTATAATCCCCTCCCCTTATTTTTGCATTGTCCTCAGTGCAACTTACTTACACAACATCAACAAGATTTCCAAAATCTTCAAAAAGATGCGGGTATTCTGCCCGCATAGCATCCTCATGCTCCCATGTCATGTCCTCGGGACCGTACCAGGTCCACTGGAACTTTACAAGCCCTATGGCTCAATTTCATAGTTTCTTTCTTTTCGGGTCCAATATGCGCACCGAATGCACTTGCAAGACGCCTTCTTGCTCCACCTGAATCACATTTCAATCAATTACATGATTAGCATAAGGTATATATTTATTAAGCAATGAAATAAGAAACAAATTATGTATAGTCATGGATGCAGGTAATGCAGGCATATATGCAACTGTCCCAATCCTTTCTAGGATTTCAAATGGCCCACAAAATCTGGCTGCTAACTTCGAATGGTTTCCCAGCCTAAGGGAACTTCTATTGGCTTTCACTTTCAGGAAAACATGCTCTCCCACTTTAAATTCTCTGTGGGTTTTGTTTTTATTAGCATAATGTTTCTACCTATCTTGGGTAGCCTTTAAATTATGCTTAATTTTTAGCATTTTCTCTTCCATTTCCTTGAGCAACTCTGGCCCAACCACTTCTCTATCAGTTGGATTATCCCAACTTACTGGAGTATTGTACTTTCTGTCATAAAGTGCTTCAAATGGGCTCATCTTCAACGATTATTGATACACATTGTTGTAGGAAAATTCTACCAAGTGTAGGTAGTCTTCCCATTTAGATGGTTTTTCCATCACATACATCCTTAGCATATCTTATATCACTTGGTTCACCCTCTCTATCTACCCATCAAACTCAGGATAGTAGGTTGTGTTGAAGTTCAAATTTGTTCTGAATCCTTTGAACAACCCCTTATAGAACTTTGAGGTAAATTTTGGGTCCTTGTTAGACACAATTGTCTTGGGAATACTCTGCAATCATGTTATTTCCCTCATAAAAATATTTGCAACGTTAGATGCCTTGTGAGTAGTCTTTAATGGAATAAAATGGGCAACTTTCGTAAGCTTGTCCACCACCACCATGATTGAATCATGTTGTCTATCGGTACTTGACAATCCTGTGATGAAATCCATTTTCACTACCCCCCACTTTCACTCAGGAATGGGTAAAGGTTGTAGCAACCCTGTTGGGTGCCTATGCTCAGCTTTAACCTTCTAGCATTCCATACATTTGGCGATGTATTCTGCAATTTATTTCTTCATACTTGTCCAAAAGTAATGGATATTGACTACCGCCACAATTTTCTGATATCCAGGGTGCCCTGCATAAGGAACACTATGAATTTCATTCAAAATCATAAGTTTCAAGTCCTGGACATTAGGTACATAAATTATGTTCTTGTACATAAGTGTTCCATCAGCTTCCAATTTATAATTTTCCACTTTCTGTGGCATATCACCTTGCTGTAGCTTTGCTACCAAATCCCTGTACTACAAATCTGCATTTGCATCCTCTGAAATTCTTCCTTTAATATCAATTTGGTACATGCTAATGGTTGTAGCATGTAATTCATGCACTCTCCTGCTGAGTGCATCAACCACTTTGTTCTCATTTCCTTTGATATGCTTGATATCAAAGTCATACTCACAAAGAAACTCCAACCACCTACTCTGCCTCACATTCAAGGTTGGTTGATCAAAACAAATACTTCAGACCATTATGGTTTGCCCTTAGTTCAAACCTCATTCCCATGAGGTAATGCCTTCATTTCTTTAGAGCGTGTACTATCGATGCCAACTCCAAATCATGAGTTTCATAGTTCCTTTCGTTCTCTTTCATCTTTCTGGATTCATAACAAATTACGAATTGATTCTGATTGAGGAATCCTCCTAGTCCTTTGCATGCATCTGTGCAAACCAAGAAATCCACATTTAGATCTGAAATCCTCAGGATTGGAGCACTGGTTAACAATTGCTTCAATCACTGGAAGCTTTTCTCACAATCCTCTATCCATTGAAATTTCTTCTCTTCCTTTTCAAGGAAGTGATAGGGTAAGCTATCCTTGAGAACCCTACAATGAACCTTCTGTAATAACCATCTAGACCCATAAAGGATATAACTTCTATTACATTCTTCGGCGCTGACCATTCTCTGATGGCCTCAATCTTCTCAAGATCCATGACTATCCCATCCATTGAAATGATATTCCCCAAGTAATGGATCTACTTTTGGTAAAATGAGCATTTTCTCAACTTGGCATATAGATGGTACTCCCTTAGCACCTGCAACACCATCCTCGGATATTTTTCATGCTCTTCCTCTGACTTGGAATACACCAAGATGTCATCCAAAAAGACTATGACAAACTTGTCCAGATATTCGCCGAATACACCATTTATTAGGCACATAAAAACAACGGGTGCATTCGACAACCCAAATGGCACCACTGTGAATTCATAGTGAGCATACCTTGTTCTGAAGGTGGCCTTGCTGATGTATTCATCCTTAATTATTACCTGGTGATATCCTGATCTAATATCTATTTTTGAAAATATCTTAGCATCCTTCAACTGGTCAAAGAGATCATCGATCCTTGGCAAAGGATACTTATTCTTTATAGTCAATTTGTTCAATTTTCTGAAATCGATGCACAATCTCAGTGTCTCATCCTTCTTCTTCATGAATAGGAGTGGGGATCCCCAAGGTGACTCTTGGGCGTATATACCCCTTGTTCAGAAGCTCTTCAAGCTGCAATTGCAGTTCTTTCAGCTCTGGCATATTTATCGTGTAAGAAGTCTTCTGTAGAAATTTCAATACCAATAAAGTATTGCCCAGATTCTCCTGATCTAACAATTATTTTTCTCTTGTTAAATACATAATCGCTTCTACTAATATTCTTTTGGAATTTAAATCACGATCGACAATGCAATATCAAGAAAAAGAATCAATCAAACATAACACAGATGTTTTATTGGGAAAGCATAAAGCTAAAAACTCGACTATCATATATTATGTATATCATGGATCATGAAACAATCTCATACAAAAATCTAATCCAAGATCTCTCAGTATAATACAATCATCTCACACTGTCATACAAAAATTAACAAATACATGTGCCAATTCTATGTGTCTAGACAACTTGCCTCCTCTGCTCAATCCCTGCAATGGATGATTGAATCCTCTACACTAGACTGCACATGCTCATGGGCATATCCACTATGTGTGTGATTGCATGAGTGCACTTCACTCAAATCACAGTTGATAGCCAAACTGTCCCTTTCACCTATTATCTCAACTGGGTCTCCACTGGATCTGACATGCATGTAGTTAACAGTGGTAAATCTTCAGTTGCATGTGAAATCACTGATTGTGAATTAATTAATAATTATTTCACTAAACTCTCACTAGTGCAAGTTTAGCTACAACTAGTACAACTGAGATTAACTCACTTAACTAAGTTAAACTACTTTACAACTCACATAACTACACTAATAATTCTGTTACAACTCCAAATCACTCAGTTATAAATGAGATAATAGGTTAATATTTATTGTCCAATTTATTTAAGGGACAAATAAATTAGACACACATTTCTTGTTGAATTTTAAACACTCCCTCTCAACAAGAAAAGGATTATCCTTCACCCCAATCATGTCTCTATGGTAGTCGAATTTTCTCTCGGTGAGCACCTTCATCAAAATGTCTACATCCTGATATTCCATAGGAATGTACTGAAGCAACATGATCTTCCACTGCACACAATCTCTGAGATGATGATACCGGATATCTATATGCTTAGATCTATCATGAAACATAGGATTAATCGAGAGTTTAATGCAACTCTGTTTATCACAATAAATCACTGTCAGATCTAAATGAGAACCAAACAAACCAACCAAGATCTTTCTCATCCAGATAGCCTCACATGCAACTTGACTTGCTGCCATGTATTATGCTTCCGTTGAACTGAGTTCCATGGATCTTTGTTTCCTATTGTACCAAGAAACAACTGTAGATTTGGTACTAAAGATCCCCCCTGATGTGCTCTTTCTGTCTGTTGAGCTGCCTAACCAATCTACATCTGTAAATCCATGCAGCTTCACCTCATCCGTCTGTTTGTACCATAATCCATACTCAGATGTGCCCCTTGGGTATCTCAGGACATGCTTACCCGCCTTCCAAAAGATCTTGGTAGGATTAACCATTACTTGACTCAGCTGGTTAACTTCATAGAAAATGTTCGGTCTCGTGTTCACTAGATACATTAGCGAACCCACTAATTGTTGATAGACAGTAACATCCACTACCTCTCCAGAAGTAGCATCCTCTTTCCTCCAGTTTCCTGGAAGAGGAGTATCCATGGGTTTGCAGCCCCCCATGTAAAACTTACCCAGTATCTCCCTTGCATACTTTCCTTGAGACACAAAAATTTCACCATATCGCTGCCATATTTCCAATCCAAGGAAATAATGAATAAGGCCCAAATCCTTCATCTCGAACTCCTTTGCAAGGTCCTCCTTGCATGAGTGTATCAACTGCTTATCACCAGTCAGTATTAAATCATCAACATAAAGAACAATGATTAAAATATTACCCTCCACCACAATTTAGTATAGGTTTGCATCTGCTTCACTTTTGGTGAAGCCCAGTCCTGTGAAATAGTTGTCTATCCAAGTGTACCAAGCACAGGGTGCTTGCTTCAGCCCATATAGTGCTCTCTTGAGTCTGCACACATGTGACTCCATGTCAAAGGTCTCAAAACCTTCTGGCTTCTCAATGTACACTTCTTCCTCAATGATCCCATTGAGGAACACAGTTTTTACATCCATATGATGAATGCGCCAACCCATATGCGCTAAGAGTGCAAGGATGGATATTATGGAAGAGTACCTTGCGACAGGTGCAAAGGTCTCATCATAATCTATCCCCTTGATCTGTGAGAAGCCCTGAGCCACAAACCTGGCCTTGTATTTATCAACACTCCCATCAGTAGCTTGCTTTACCTTGTAGATCCATCTCAAACCTGCCACTGATTTATCAACTAGTCTTGGGACAATTTCCCATGCACTGTTTTTGAAAATCCATTCATACTCCTCCACCATAGAATAAACCCAAGTGGGATCCTGCACTACTTCCTGAAAGGAAGATGGTTCATTCACAATACATTTTCTCATGAGAGCCATGTGTCCAGTAAATCGATCAAGAGACTGTCTCGGTGTACATTGTGAAGTAGGGACTCCTACATTATGTACAACATCTAGTCTCAATCTATCATCTTTCATGGTTCACTTTCTGCCATTTCTGATGGATGGCTCTACTTGAGTGGATTCCTCCACTCCATGAATCTCCTCATGTGGTTGATCCACATATTGAGACTCATCTTTGGGAACCATTAGTTCCTCTTCTGCATGCAATTCTAGCTCCCTCTCAAGCGACAACCGCATGGATTTCCCCTCATCGAATTTTATATCCCGTTGCATAAAAGTCATATTACTGTTAGGTAAATACACACGATAATTATGGGCTGTTTTTGTGTACCCCACAAATATTCCAACTTCAACAATTGGTTCCAGCTTCTTCCTAGCATCCTTGGTCACATGCACATAAACAGATGAGCCAAAAATCTTAAAATGAGAAACACCAGGTTTCTTACTAGTGGAAGCTTCTTCAGGTATACTCATGCCAAGTACTCTATGAGGACAACGGTTTTGCAAATAAACCGTAGTATTGCATGCTTCCGCCCACAACTGTATTGGTAGGCCCTGATCATGCAACATCACTCATGCTGCACCCACGATCGTTCTGTTCTTCCTCTCCACGGCCCCATTTGTTGTGGGTTATGAGGCACTATGAGTTCTCTTTGGATTCATTCTTTGTTGTAGAAGTCTTTGAATTCGTTAGAGATGTATTCTCCACCATTATCACTCCTTAGAGCCTTCACTTGCTTCCCCGACTCTTTCTACACCAATGCTTTAAATTCAAAAAACTTTGAGAATGTTTTATCCTTCTTCTACATGAAGAAGATCCAACATTTACAAGAAAAGTCATCAACAAAAATAACATAATACCTGTGTTTTGTTGTTGAAGCAACCGAGAATGGTCCACACACGTCTATCTGAATTCTCTCCAGGATCATCGAAGCACAATTCTCCTTTTCATGAAAGGTGGACTTTACATACTTCCCCATGGTGCAACCCTTGCACTGATCTAACTGAGCAAGTGTTATCATTGGAAGTCCAGTAGATATTTGTTGCATGATCTTCAAGGCTCCATGATGAAGATGGCCCAATCGCCTGTGCCATAATTCGCCCTCATCCTCGCTCACCACTTTTTCTGCCTTGTTCATCATGACAACGCAACCATCTACCTCTAGCATGTAGAGATTATTAACTCGAATCCCTATATTCTTGACCTGACCCATTGCTTTAAGTCATGAGAAAGATTTTCCATCATTGAAAACAACGTCATAGCCTCTGTCCTCTAACATTGCGACTGAGACTAGGTTTTTCTTCAAACCTAGAACATGCATAACATTTTTCAATTGAAATGGTTTACTTGACTCCCTCTGGAAGGTAATGGTACCAATGCTAGTCGCACTGTATCATCCATCGTTTCCCATCTCAATATGCATTCTGAGATCTTTCTCCTCCAAGTCACTGAAAGACTCTCTATTTCCTGTCATGTGGAACGAAGCGCCACTATCCAAATACCACACCGATCCCGGTGCACTTTATGCCATGCATGCGATCAAAGAGAAGTCAAGTTAAAATTGCAAGACAAGGGCCTCACCAGTTGCAACCCCAACAACCATCTTGTTCTTCCTCTTCTGTAGACAGTTAGTAGCGAGATGCCCATGTTCGTGACAGTGAAAACAGTTCACTTTGGACAAATCCAGCTTCTTGACATTAGGCTCTGATTTTGAATGGAATTTCTTCCCCTTTCCTCTCCTTGCCTTAGCAGCCAAAGAATAATCCTCTTCATCATCACACTTTGATGAAGATCCAACTCTGGTGTTCCGCCTGAACTCTTCCTGCACTATATCCGACCATAGTCGTTTTCAATATGGCAATTTTTCCCTTCCATTGATAGAGTCTTTATAACTGTGCCAATTCTTGGGAAGTCCTAGGAGTGCCAAGCTCACCAAATCATCATCAACAACTTTTATTACCACACTCCCCAGCTCATCCCGACATTGGACAAACCTCGTGAGATATTTTGGAATGGAGTCGCCCTTTTCCATCTTGATCTTCCTGAGTTTATCTTTGAGTGCCAATTTCCTATGGTCGCTGTTGTTTTGGAATAGATCCATAAAAACCTTCCCCATTGCATGTGGTGTGGCTTTCCCATGGAGACTTGATACAATGTGGTCTCATACTCCCTCCAACAGAATCCTCCTCGCCTTTGCCACTTTCTTTTGACATGCATCAAGATTTGCAGTGTTTGTAGCAACTGGCTTAGGAACATCTCTGTCATTGAAATCCTTCAATCCATTGTCTTCAAGTACTGCCTCCATCCTGTCCTTCCAAGCAATGTAGTTCGAGTTGCCCTCAAGTGCATACTCCAACCTCAAGCCATTGAAAGACATTTCGATCTTGAATCAACTATAGCACCAAAAAAAAGTCTTTCTGCAAATCCGAATTCTATCCAATCACAAACTCAGCTTCTACAATCCCTCTTGCTCATTCCAGTCTCACAATTGAACCCCCGTGACCACTTCTAACCTAGCCTACGAACCTTACAAGTGTTTTCACACCTCCCGAGTTATTTGACTGCAGGATTTCCGCACTATAATGCACAGTGGCTTGCGGAAATCTCTAGTGATTTCCACACTGTGATGCACAGTGGCCTCTGGAAAGTATGCACCCTACGAGTGTCTAGGGAACGAAAATGTCCAGGTATTTCTACATTGTAATGCACAGTAGCCCATGGAAAGTATGCACCCTATGAGTGTCTAGGGCGTGGAAATGTCCAGGGATTTCCGCACTGTAATGCACAATGGCCCATGGAAATGTCCAGTAACTTTTATGTGTGGACCAATCAATAGTACGCCGCCACACCCTACTAGAGGAGGGACCCGCAGAAATATTTAAGGTTATGCACCTCACTTTAGTGGCTCTGATACCATGTAGAAATTTCAATACCAATTAAGTATTTCCCAGATTCTCCTGATCTAACAATTATTTGTCTCTTTTTAAATACAAAATCACTTCTACTAATATTCTTGTAGAATTTAAACCATGATTGACAATGCAATATCAAGAAAAAGAATCAATCAAACATAACACAAATTTTTTATTGGGAAAACATAAAGATAAAAACCCCACTATCATATATTATGTATATCATGGATCATGAAACAATCTCATACAAAACTCTAATCCAAGAGTTATCAGTACAATACAATCATCTCACATTGTCATACAAAAATAAACAAATACATGTGCCAATTATATGTCTCCAGAAATC
Organism: Picea sitchensis; assembly: GCA_010110895.2. Lineage (NCBI taxonomy): Eukaryota > Viridiplantae > Streptophyta > Pinopsida > Pinales > Pinaceae > Picea > Picea sitchensis. The sequence continues at coordinate 17,825 of SNQJ01S0011603.1, forward strand.
CTGCCTCCTCTGCTCAATCCCTGCAATGGATGATCGAATCCTCTACACTAGACTGCACATGCTCATGGGCATATCCACTGTGTGTGTTATTGCATGAGTGCACTTCACTCAAGTCACAATTGATAGCCAAACTGACCCTTTCACCTGCTATCTCAACTCGGTCTCCACTGGATTTGACATGCATGTAGTTAATAGTGGTAAACTTTCAGTTACATGTGAGATCACTGATTATGAATTAATTAATAATTAATTCACTAAACTCTCACTAGTGCAAGTTTAGTTACAACTAGTACAACTGAGATTAACTCACTTAACTGAGTTAAACTACTTTACAACTCACATAACTACACTAATAATTATGTTACAACTCCAAATCACTCAGTTATAAATGAGATAATAGATTAATATTTATTGTCCAATTTATTTAAGGGAAAAATAAATTAGACATACATTTCTTGTTGACTTTTCAACATCTTCGACACTGGAGCTCCTCCAGGCATTAGGTTTATCGACAAGTCAATATCACTTTTCAGGGGTAATCCTGGTACCTCCTAGGATACATCTTAGAAATATTTTAATACTACATGGTCTTCAATATTTGAGACATCATCCTTAGATGCTTCCTCCACATGGGCTGCAAATAATTTACAACCTTTTCTGTAGCTCTTCTTCATCTTCATTGTTGAGATTTCTCTGACAACAACTGCTCTAGGAATTCCTTGGACTATTCTCTGATTCCCTTCCTCATATAGGAAAGTGAATTCCTTGTTACGACAGTCTAAGATGGCTTCGTGTTGGTACAACCAATCCATCCCAATTAGACAGTCATAGGAACCTAAAGGTAAAACATTCAATTCATCCTTTGTGCTCAGTCCATTCATGTAGCCAACTAAAACTCGACAACCTTTCTCTTGGCTACTGTAGCCAACTACACTAACCAATATTTCTCATGCTTTATTCTTGGTAAATTCAAACTTTCCACCATTCTAGGATCTATGTAACTATGACTAGCTCCTGAATCAATTAAAAGAGTAAAGGCATGGTTGTTGATCATACCTTCCACTTCAATCATGTGTGATTGAAATTCAACTTGCTTATTGTCCAGGGCTACATAGATCCTTGGTATTATACTTCCCATGTCCTCCACTGTTTTAGCTTGCTGAACATTATGGACAGCTCTCACTTTGTCATTTCTGTGGGGGCAGTCTCTGTACCTATGATTTCCTTTACAACCCCAACATTCCATAGGTTTCTGCCTTGGGAATTGCCCACCTACTTCAGCCTTCCTGGGCTCTCTAAAACCTGATTGTCCTTGAGGAATGTTCTTGAAAAAGGGTGGTTTGTTTCCCTCGTGCCTATGCTCTTTCTTAAACTTCTTCTGGTCAAACCAAGCCTTCCGAAAAGTAGGCTTTTCTCTTTGTTGTTCACATAAGCATTCTGCTCTTCTTATAGTTTCTTCCATAGTCTTAGGGTAATCATAATGAATCTTGTCCCCAATGGAAGGTGGTAGTCCACTCAGATACCTTTTAATTTTGACATTCTCATCCTTGATGAATGGAACATACTTCAACAACTCCAAAAAATTTGGTTCATATTCATCAATGGACATGCTGCCCAGCTTGAGTTCAAAGAAATCTTTCATCTTTTGGTCATAATATATTTTATTCAAGTTTTTATTTTCAAAATACTTCTTGAATTCTTTCCAGGTAACATCTTTCTCTCTAATTTTTTGGACCTGCACAAGTTTATCCCACCACATGGATGCTTTTCCTTTCAGTTGATACATTGCAATTCTTCCTTCTGCATGAGAGGAATAATTTTGCAGTTGGAAATATTTCCTCATGCCAAGCAACCATGTCTTGAAATCTTACTCATTCTTGTTTTCTCCATAAAATGTAGGAGGCTTAATCTTGTTCATTTCTCCCTTCAATTCATCCACTCCAGATCTCCTATGTTTTCTAGTAGGAGAGGGGCTTGAACTATTGTGTGCCTCCTTATTGGAATGTTTCGAGGAGTGACGACAATGCCTGTTAATGCTTCTTGATCTTGTTTTCTTCTCAGGGGGTTCACGACTCCCTGTTTTTCTTGAATCACCTTCCTTATCCAACTTATTTTCGATCTTTTCTAGGCTCCTCATCAACTTTAGGTTGAATTATCCCTGTTGATCCCTAGCTTTCATGAGATTTTTGTTATCTTCTTAGTTATTCTGGGTATATTTCTGTAATCGATCAATGTTTTTCATCATATGCCCTTCCTTATCTATCTCTTCTCCATGTCCATTGGAGTTCGATCCTTCAACTCCCAAGTGGACATCCATTCATTTTGCTTCATTCTCGGAAATGGAAGAAGTTCATGCCTCTTCCATTTCTTTGCACTCAGTGGCAACTCTATTCAGTTCTGGCACTCATTAAACTTCTACAAACACAACTTGCAGACAACCAGAATTTGTCAGTCCATCATTCCTTAAAAAATCCCGTAACATTCATAAACAAATCTGATTCAAGAAAACATTCAATTTTCATTTTGTTTGATTCTTTTTCAATCAAGAATCCTCTCAGATTTACTCTTTCAAAGCTCTTCTCTACTATAATTTTTGGACATTAGCCCATTTTTCTTAGATCCCAACTCATGCGATCAAGGGCTGTGACCAAGCGCTAGATCGATAAGCACTTACTCAGAACTTTGGTTTTCAGAAACCTTCATAATACATCACAATAGACTCTCGGAGTTCCAAATTAATGAACTCGCGAAGTAGGGAAAATCAACCGTTCAATACTATTCGGCATCCAATAGCTGACACTCGTTGTGTAACTTCAAGCATGTGAGCTCCGGGACCTCAGAGATTCGAAGCTTCGGGAGTTCGGGACTTTAGAGGATTTCACATCTGCACACCCCCAACGTCCCAAACCATTAATTTCCAAACACTTCCATGACACTTTTGTTGACATCATTATGTCACATCACTTACGCTTTTCCAATTGTAGGGGCATGCAATGGTGGTTTGGAGTAACCCACAATTCTTCTGACGCTGACACGTAACCCCCTGGGAAAACCATGGTTTGGATTGCGGGATCGCCTTGGAGAGTTAACTCCCATGGAACTTGGGTCCCCGATATGCCTCATGGCCATCGATCTTTATGTATTGTGATCAACGCTAGCATGGGTCCTCCAACTTTTAACTATGTTATTCAAACTCAGGGCCCACATAGTATAACTATAAACATTTCAGGTGAGGATACATGGCAGGTATAGAAAAGGTTCACGTCACCTCCTGGTGACATCATCATGACTTACCACTTTGTCTCTTTGGGCTTCGAGAGTTTCAACTCCTCCACTCTTGCTTTTGCTCGGAGTGCTTTTCCTCGTAGTTCACGATCTACCGACACATGTCCTCCTTCATGATAAATGACTATGAGTGACTTTAGCACTTCGAGCTTCGAGGGTTTCAAACTCACATCACTTGCCTCCTCATGAAGTACTTTGACCCAAAGTACATGATCTCTTGACACATGTCCTTCGCAACGAATGGTTGTGATCTACTTCGGCTATTTCGCTTTCTCCTCGATCATAGAACTTCTGAAGTGCTCTCGCTCCAGAGTTGTGGATCTTGTGCCACTTGTCAACCTGGATCAGAAAACTGTCGATCCTTTACGCTTAGATCCGACATCTTGGGATCTGTTTCCTCCTCAGTGCTCTCCTTCGCTTTCCTGGACACAAATCTAACGGTCCAGACTGCTTCCAACAACAGATCTTATAGCCCACATTACTTTGTGGTCCAATACCACTTCTCTCATGGTTTTATGATACCGCTACTCCTCCTGAGCATCATAACATGACCAAGGTAACTTCTTGGCACTCAGGAAGGTTCTCAGGTTCGAAATTACTCCCTCCAGACACAATTTCCACCTGAAACCTCGGGTCCAATGACCACTTATCTAGACCATCTAGGTTCGAGGTCGAAACCTTGGCGCTGAACTCGAATTTTGTCTACTTCGACAACAATTCACTCTGAAAACGTTGTCTCGATAACCACTAACATGGCCCATCTAGGCTTAGTGTCAAAACATGGCTCTGATACCAATTTATAACATCCCCAGTCATCCACAGGATAGGAAATTCTACCACTGCAGAACATTCACACACACACACACACACATATATATATAACATGCATTTTAATCGAAAATTAAAACACATAACACAGAGTTACTGTTACGATTCGGATTCAAAAAAATATTGACGGTAAATCCACATGCAACAAAATACATGGTAACATTCAAGCATCACAGGTATGCATAACATAAAATTAAGCACATAAATTATATGTATCTTTCAACTGAAATAAAACCACCAACTGTGTGTAGACCTTCCACGAACCTCCCAGACTTAGACCACACTGCTCATCACTCTCAGCAGCAGGTCAGCCTTGAACTAGGAATAAGCTCCACCAGGAAAGGGAATCCTAGGCTAGGTAAGGTCATCAGGAAGACACACAGTTTATGAGGAAGGATTCTCTCCCAGGAGCCACTTATGGCCACTACTCACAGACTCTCATTCCCCACATGCTTGTCCCACCCCACAAGTATACACCTTCACTATCACGCAATCCATCAAATACTTCACCTCCCTTGCCTTGGGCTTCAACAACAAGCCAGACTGGAATTCTCAGATCTCTGTAGCAGCTACAAGACCCCTTCCAAGAGAACTCACTTCCTCAGCACACTCTCTCACCTAGAGAGAGTTGCTCATAGGCCTGACAACCTACCTCCTCAACCGTAACCACCTCCCTCACCTGGAGAGAGTGTTGCACATAGGCCTGACAACTCGCCTCTTCAACCACAACCACCTCCCTCACTTAGAGAGAGTGTTGAACACATGCCTGACAACCTACTTCTTCAACTTCATTCCCACACAAGGAGGACAACAACAAGACTCAACAAGGAACATATGATGGCAGAAACCACACTCAACCAAGGGACTACGTGTCTACAACAACCCACAGTTATAACACACATGACATAGACATTTAGGAGATGCTCAGGCTTCAAAAACGATGTGGGTCGGCTTCATGGGTCTGATTTTTAGAGGTGTGTGTCTTATGCAGAGGTCCAACGTGGAGACAAAATGGGTTCATATGGAGGATGCATTGGCTTCTTAGGAAACATCACAAGTCAGCCTCACAATTTTCTGGTTTCAGTTCTACGTGTGGGTATGCATAGATCAATTTCCCACCAAAACAGGATAGACAATGGATGCCCAAATGGAGGACGAACCCCCAACACTAATTGACTCATACATTTTAACTGCATGCGCCCAGGTCGACACTTGTCTTCCTGGAGCCATATGAGTTCCACTTAGCACTCATTCCCTTCCCAGGAACTTAGGAAAACACTTGGTCAATTATCCACCTTAGCCTTTACGAAATAATAATAAATTAGTATCCCCCTTAGAGGTAAACCCCCTAGCTTAGCCCCTAGGCCCACACACTTAGCCTCCTCCCTTACCCAACCCTGTGTAAACTTAGTCCCCCATCACTCTTTCTTCATGGTCGATCTACACGCAGAAATGTTTTTATATTAACAAAGTGCATAATTACATGTACAAAACAGGCTCTTGGCCTTTAACACCTAGGCTCTTTGGCCTACTTGTAGATAATCTTACCAACTTACAATTGCTCGGCTCACCAGCCTACAAAACATGTTTACAATACATAGATATAACTGGGGCTCATCCTTGGGGTATTACACTCAACCTATTACCACGAACCCATTTGGGTCGCCTGGTCATTCACTGAGCTATAATGTTCAGTCCATCCCTATGGCTTCTAGTCCCTTTTCCTATGGTATGCTGAATTTTACTTTGCAGTTTTAAAACTCCATCCCAACAGTTGGCCCTAATGCTAGCATTGGACTTGGGGGCATAGATCCTCCTTATACTCATTTTTTCATTTGGTGGAACTCAGGTCCCTCAAATGACTCCTACCATGGGAGGCATTCCTTCTTTTAACCTCGGGTCTAATCCTATTACTTCTGGATGGAGTAACCAACTTGGTGGACAAGCCATTGCTTATGATCCATCCTTTACACCCACCTCCTCTATGCCGATTCCGACCAACATGGTTGGCATGACAAATCCACCTTTATCCTTCGGATTCACACCCAGAGGAGGTCATTTTCACACCTTGGGAAATCCCCAACCCATAGCAACTTCGTCTGGGAGCATTTTTTATAACCCTCATCAAAATATTCCTACTGGAATGATGCCCAACTAACCCCTTATGAATCATCCTAGAGGAGGATCTTACAATCCCAGACAGGGCCATGGTGCTTACCAGAACCATGGATGGGCTACAATTCCCCAACCACAATCTTTCCAGGGAGCTTGGGGCCATATGTCGCAACCCCATCTCCCTTTTCTATCCATGCTCAATCTACCAGACTTGTCTAAGTTGATGAATGAGCTTGTGTGTCATGATCCTACATGGCCCCCGGTCCCCACCAAGATTCCTTCGAATATTCCAAAATTTGAAGGTAAGAATGGTGAGGATCTCGATGATCATGTTACCACCTTTCACCTATGGTGCTCTTCGAATTCCCTTAACAATTATTCCATTCGATTAAGATTGTTTCAATGCACCCTCACGGGGGTTTCTGCAAAATGGTATATCGAGATACCTAGGGGGGCATACAGGACCTTTAGTCAGATGGTTTTAGTCTTCCTTAACCACTTCCAATTTTCGGTTCGTTACGATGTTGTCCTAGAAATTTTTTCGACCTTATGATAGGAAAAATCCACTCATATCTTGAATCACATCTAGGAGTGGCGTATATGGAAGAGGTTAATCAAGCCCTGCATACCCCCAAAATTCCTATTAGAGTGGTTCCTTAAGTCTCTACAACCTCCTATTTTGAAGGATGTTTCTACATCTGGGGTTAAATCTAAGGAAGAAGAGATTTTCAAAGCCCAACAGTTAGATCTTATATATGCTCAGTCTGGGATGTTATAAAAGATTCTTCCTGACGCACCAAAGTCAAACTATGACCCTAGACAAAGGCTTGGACCTCATGTCGATGGCATTGTAGGATCTGCCAATGTGAAATATGTAGACTCAGTGATGGGAAATTTGAAAGAGTTGTCTCTAAACCAGTCTGCAGGAGGGTCAACTTCATCTGTGTCTTTGAATCTCACTCATTCGGAGGATGTACATTATGTGAAATCTTTGACCGACCCAAATGGTAACCAGGAAACAGGTGGGAAAAAGAAGAAAGGACATAATAATAATCGTAAGGGTGGGAAGAATAATAAATGCAAGGGCAATGGTAATAATGAGAAGATGAATAATAATGTTGGTGAGGGAAAGGTAGAAAGGTGTAAGGTGAAGTTTCCCTGTAAGATTTGTACAAATGATCACCTTACTCATCTATGCCCCAAACTTGTGGAAGTTGTGAGGCTCTTATCTCTATCGACCATCATGTCGACGAATCCTTTTCCACATAACTAGCACATGGCCTTGAGCTCCTCAAATGACGGAAGTGTGGCCAGTAGGATTTATAACTCATCGACACAAGACAGTGACCGTTTATGCATCAATATGGTCAAATATGAGGTTAATGTATCCACCCAATCTTATGATTACATTTCTCCACAAACTGTACCTGGTCTAGAGTCTCCTCCTCCTCCGGAGATGCCCTTGCAAATTGAAAAACTACAGCCACCACCTCGTATTCTAAAAGGAGTACTCAAGTGCTCTACCCACAATCCCAATGCTAAAGTCACCCAAATTTACTCTATTGTTGAGGATCTGGGTCAAACCCCTTGTGTGATGTCGGCTCTGGAGGTAATCCAGATGTGTCCTTCACAGAGGAATTCCTTGCTATCTACATTAGGAGCTCTAGATCCGAGTGGCTCGAAATTTATAAAGTTTGACATCATAGATGTGAAGCTTCGCTTTCCTTACCATGTGGCATTCCAAATCCACATGGGTTACTCGAAGTATACCATCAAGTGTATTGTTGTTGATGAAGGCATTGCAACATGTGTGATGTCTCTGGTCTATTGTAAAGCCCTCGGCTCTTTGACTCTCTCTTAGTCTCCTACCATGTTGACTTCTTTTGACGGTCGTTCCTTTTGCCCTCACGGTATTCTTCCTACCTTTCCATTCCAGTTAGGTGGGAATATGGTAGAGGTGGATGTCGAGGTGGTTGATGTGCCCCTCTATTATAACTTGTTACGAGGACATAATTGGACTTACACTATGACTTCCATCGTATTGTCCATGTTTCATACTCTTTTTTTTCCTCATGATGGGAAGATCATGACTATTGATCAATTATCCTTTGCATACGCTAGCCCCAGTGCATATGTTGGACCATCGATCCCCGTGGTTGAAAATTTCCAGTCGACAACTAAGAATATTGCTATCAGAATGTATTCATCCCTTATGGGTACCTTTGACTTCATGGCACTGGTTCACCACATTTACGCCATGTCCATTAGGATCGTTTCGTTAAAGAGGTTCGTTCCTTTCTGCACTTCCTATTTTAACGATCCTTGGACCTTACCTTCCTCGACTACATCTTGTGAAGGTCAATCGCATGTTGGAATGGCCATGCCACTATCGGAAGTAGAGATAATGTATCAAGTTGTTCTTGACTCTTTTGTCGATCCTGATCCTATTACCTCGCAGACAGACGAGGAGGATCTTGTTCTTAAGCTCGTGTGGGCCACTTGGTCATCTTTCTCACATGACTGACTCGATGAGACTTTTCCCTCGAATGAAACTATCATCAAGGCCATGAATGGTTCTGACAAACCTTGGGATGATATGCATCATCGCTCTTATTTTCTCCCAGAGATTGCTAGAATCAAACAAGATGACTTTAGATCTACTCTGAGCGAGATAGTCTATCACGTTGTAGTTTTGCTTGATATGCATGACATCTATGACGAAATAAATATGTCTAGTGTCTCACCTACCATCATGATCAATATCTCTCATACCCTTGGAAAGATTGAAAATGTACACATCGATGCATATTGTTCGTTAGAAGAAATATCGATCTATACCAAACTCTTCAAGGAATTCTGAGATGTATTTGCGTGGTCATATGAAGAGATTCCAGGAATCGACCCTCGGATTTTCAAACATGAGATTAAAACTTATGCGGATGCTAAGCCCGTTCGACAACATCTTAGAGTTGTCAATCCCTGGAAGGCCCCTACTATTAAGGCAAAGGTAAAGAAACTACTTTATGTTGGCTTCATCTACCTGGTTCCCTTGACTAAATGGGTATCCAATCTCGTTCATGTGAATAAGAAGCAAGGAACCATCTGTGTATGCATGGATTTTTGTGACCTAAACAAGGCCTGTCCTAAAGACAACTTCCTGACACCTTTCATTGATCAGATCCTCAACGAGTGTGGAGGAAGCAAAAAAAATTCTTTCATGGATGGATTTTCAAGGTATAACCAAATTCAAATTAAACCCAAGGATCAACATAAGACAATATTTATTTTCCCTTGGGGTACTTTCACATACTAGAATATGCCTTTCATCCTTAAAAACACCAGAGCAACCTTCCATCATGCTATGACCTTCGTATTCCATCATATTAAGAATATAGTCAAATATTATCTTGACGATCTTGTTGCTCACTCTCGTAAGAGAGTGGATCACCCTAAGCACCTTCGACTAGTTTTTGAAAGATGTCGTCATTATCACATCTGATTGAACCCTCATAAATGCATCTGTTATGTTAGTTTTGGACGTCTTCTAGGATTTTTAGTCTCTAAGACCGCGATCATGTTAGACTTGTTAAAGGTTGAGGCAATACTTCAATTTCCTCCCTTGCACATTGTTCAACAACTTCAAGGTTTACAAGAGGAAGCTAAATTTTTACATCCGTTTATAGTGAACTATGCCAATATTACTAAGGGTTTCATGCAACTCTTGAAGGACACCCCTTTTATCAGGGATGTGCGAGCCTAGGTATCCTTCGATTCTTTAAATAAAGCCTTGGTATCGACGCCTTTGTTGAAGTCTCCTGACTACAATAGAGATTACTTGATTTATGTGGCAGCGTCCAAAGAGACGATTGGTATGGTTTTGGTTTAGGAGGATGATGAACTCCACAAGCATGTAATCTATTATCTTAGTATAAACTTAGTCAGTCCTGACCTCAAATATTCTCACGTTGAAAATTTAGCTTCGGTTGTCGTTCACACAGTCCAACGATTACGCCGTTATATATTTCTTTGAAAAACTACTGTGGTTGTTGATGTCAATCCATTTCAATACATCCTTACCAGGCATATCATAGGGGGAAAATACAATAAATGGATTGTCATTTTGCAATAATTCGATCTTGATTTCACTTCTGCGAAATAAAAGAAAGCACTAATATTTGCAGAGTTAATATCTGACTTCCCACGATTCGACGAGGATGTTATTCATGTTGATTATTTTGCGGATGAACACGTTTTCCTTGCCTCTTCATCTAACCCTTGGTATGGAGACATTGTTCTCTATATTCAAACTTTGAAGTTCCCTCAGCATCTCTCGCAAGATGATCGATGGCGTATACGATACAAAGCTAAGAATTACCTTATCGTCAGCGACACTCTGTATCGTCGAGGAATAGACAATATATTGCATCATTTTTTAACTCACGAAGAAGCCAAGTCAATTCTAAATGATTCCCGTAGTGGGGTTTATGGTGGTCATCTATCCTGGCTTGAGACAGCCTAGACAAATTTGCGATTTGGTTATTTTTGACCGTCTATATTTAAATATTGCGTTCAAGCAGTAAAGAAGTGTCACCCCTGCCAAGTGTTCACTCGGAAAATGTGCTTGCATCCAACCCCTCTCCATCTAGTCATTATTGTTGGTCCCTTCACCAAGTGGGGGGTGGACTTTGTGGATTGCAACCCAACATCGGTTGGGGGCATCAACACATTATTGTGGTCGTAGCATACTTTAATAAGTGGGTTGAGGCCATGCCTACAGTTAAATCCGACAAGAAGACTGCCGCCTTCTTCGTATTCAATCAAATTATTGCCAGGTTCGACATCCTGAGTGAGATTGTCATTGATAATGGCATTCACTTTCATAATGAAATGATGGAAGCACTAGCATCCAAAGTGGGATTTAATCATGGTCATTCTTCCCCTTACTACCCCCAGGAAAATGGACAGGTAGAGGCTGTAAACAAGTCTCTCAAGACCATTTTTCAAAAAACTGTCAGCTAGAGAAAATATGACTGGCATATCATGCTATATCCCACACTTTGGGCATACCGAACCTCAATCAATACAACCACCAAATTTTCTCCTTTCCAGTTAGTACACGGTGTGGAGTCGATCTTACCTATTGAATGTGAAATCCCTTATCTTAGATTGGAAGTTGTGCTCCTACCTGACACTTTCGATCTTGAACGACGCCTCGTGCACCTAGATATCCTTGACGAGTAGTGTCAAGATGCCTCTATGGCTATCGAAGCGAATAAAATATGTGTCAAGGTCCAATATGATAATTTTGTCTATCCTTGGCTATACATTGAGGGTGAATTGGTCCTTTTATATGATCAAGCCAAAGAACCACTGGGGGCAGGCAAGTTCAAATCCATGTGGCACAGTCGCTATATCATGTGACATGTCTTAGAAAAAGGAGCTTATGAATTATAAGATTATGAAGGGAACATGTTGGTCGATCCCAAGAGTGGGCTCTAATTGAAAATATGTTACGCTTGAACCCCAAGCTTGGGCGTAACTCTTTGTATACTAATGTAATTTAGTGTATATATATATTCCCTTTATTTTTTTCTTCATATTGCTTATCAATTTTTCCCTTGGTTGGAAGATGTCAATGGATTCTTCGATCTACTTACGATTTGCAGATGGATCCAGTCGTCATACACAAAACATGGCTTCCGCCGCTTGGGTTTTTTACTCACCCGAGGGTCTATTGGTGTCTTCAGGTGGTGTATGCCTAGGGCCATCCATGAATAATGTGGCCAAATATAGCACCCTTATAGAACTTTTGTGTGATTCCATTTCGCATGGTATTCTCTCTTTGGAGGTTCTCCTAGATTCCCAGTTAGTAGTATGTCATTTGAATCTAAGTTATCGTGTGCGTGACCCTAGGTTACTCTAACGATTCCTATGGGTATGCATTTTAGAACGAAAGTTTGATTTTATTACTTATCATCACATACCTAGGATTTCTAATTATGTATCTGATCCATATGCTAATTTCATTTTAGATTGGCATTTGTCACATAACTAAAGAAAAGAAAAAATTATTATCAATGTACACATTGTAACATAAGTAAATTCAAAGAACCATGTTTTTATATATATTTCAAAAAATATGATGTTTATAGTACAAAATTGGGGCTAACACCCTCAATAAACATATACATCCAATAATACAAAAATCACGACATATACGCCTGTAGCGTCGGATGTGTGTCATGATAACAAACTATGGCATTTGTGAGACGCCGAAAGAGTCGCACCCAAGCTCTGGGCACGCCTTCCACCTATCCTTGCATATCCTCCGACAGATTCTCCACCTGAACCATCAGAATCCTTTATGTCAAATGAGATAGGTTTCCCTGCACGTTTTGAAGGACTCTCTATGCTTCTCCTCCCACCACCTCATCTCTCCAGTGCCTCCGATGATGTCATGGAAGCTTGTCCAATCGTCATGGACCTACGTATGCATCACATACGTGTCTAATTAGTACTTAAACATCATCCAAAAATATTTTGTTTTCATATACAAAAATGTAAAAAAATGAAATATTTAAAAAAACTTTGAGGTCTCCATGGAAGGATCTCAACTCTAGGTCCCAAACCTAGAGCCTACTCGAAGAAAAAGCTACATAAGATGGAAGCGAACTTGAAGTTCCTCTTACCACCCTATTTGCATTCTGTTAATTGGTTCTTCATGTTAATCCAGTAGTGAGGTGCATCAGTCGTACACCGTGGGTCTCAAGCACTCTACGGAGTAGAACATAAGTGACCTCGATGCCTGGTGCAATGAGGCCGATCATGTGATCCGTGTCAAAACGAGGAAAACAATCTTGAGGTTTAGATTGTTTATTGCTCGGATGGGGAGTTGACTCAATACCTTCTCAGTCCATGCAATGCAATGAGAGGCTATGTATTATTCTATATTCATACCACTCCCATATCCCTGAGATTTGAGGTTTACCACCTCACCCCAACGTGACAATCCCGTCAATAAATAGATATCCTCAACCTCAATCCCTAATGGTTGCCCATCAAGGTTGAAGCTCTCATTGTGTGGATCCCAGTAATCCACGAGCAACTATAGCAAACTCACTTGGGCCCTCATCCCTTTGATAGCCCAAAACTTATACAAACCGCATCTTTTCAATGCCATTTTGGCACCCGGATCTCTTTCCACAACAACATCTACCTCCTCATGTTCCCTTTCCCTCCACTCTAGCACCATCCTGCAAGAGAAAAAACATTTTTTGAGTTAGCATTCACTAAAAAACATTGTTTACGGACATATACGTGGGCTGCAGTGTTTACAGTTATATACATGGCTGAGTATACATTGGTTGTATTTTGGAAAACCACATATAATCTTGCGTATACACGACCCAATGAATAGTAGCCCGTGTAGACCTAAACTTCTAATTTTCACCCTAAATAACTTAAAATTTGAAACCTAAATACAAAATGTAATCCACTAAAAAGAAATAGGAGGGAAAGTGGAATTACCTGGTTCAGACGGTCGATGATTTCGTCACTCGTAGCTCCCATAATCACCAATTGAAGATTAGAGGTAATTTGATCCAAAATCCACTATTTGGGTAAAAAACTAAAATGGCATAGTAAATTTGTTTTTTTTTACTATTTATAGCAAATTTTTACCCACTTTTTATAGTTTCAGATAATATTTTCGCTTAATGGACTAATACAACATTGGATTGAGTTGGTTTTTGTAGTTTTGTTCATGGATTCTTGCAGTTTTCATCGTTATGTCGACCATTCATAACTTCGGACAAGTATTTTCCCTAACCAACATATAGGATAGGTATCCATTCCATCATGCACACTTACATCGTCCTATAATTTTCACTCATATGCCTTACATACGAACTTGTTTGTTAGTGACACAGAACTTTATCTCTTCTACTAGACATGTCATTATCAAATGGTAGAGACTTACCAAACATGGGTACCCTAGCTAGAACCTCTACTTTATTCGATGCCCATGCTGAGATTTTTTCTATAGGACTGATAGTCCCTTATAGATAATACATGAATTTATGTTGAGCCTCATTTATCACTCATAAACATGTTGAACTATACCTAGAGAACTCCCAGTCGAGTTTGATTTAAGCTCTTTTCCAACTCATTTTCAAAAAGCGAAAAGATTGTCGAGTGAAATTGTCTCTTTCACACTTGTAAGTTGGATTTGAAAGGAAATCTATTTAGTACAAGTTTATCCCTTTTTCAAGCCAAGTAGACTAAGATTATGAAAAAGGAAATTTTTTGGCATTAAGTTGTGATTGCATCTCATGCCCTTGCTTGCATTATTGAGCCTATTGTCGATTCTTGATTTGCGTTATAAATCGTTTTCCTCAACAGTTTTGCATCCTCAACCAAGCATAGCCTTGTTTATATCCTTCACAACTTGACACCCTATACCTAGGAGGGAACATTCCCCTGAGTGTCCATCTCCCGAATGCACCTCCTTGCATTGAGCATAGGTATGTTCCACTGTTGGAACTAGTTTTTCTTACTTGCGACACCCGTTCCCTCCTCTGTATCATAGCATTTATTTGACTATGAAAAACAAAATATATATGGGTAGGAAGGTAATATTATCTTATATTGGCAGCAGTCGTGTCACCTTTGAACAGAGCACAAATTTTTTTTAGTCCACTTTTCATCATAATTTTGGATTTAGAATGGCCTTAGGAGCTAATCTCGTTACATAGAGTTTACTCCCCCGACTAGTTACTCTTCCAGTCCCTATGGAGAATTTTATTGACTCCTCATGCATCTCATGGTTTCATCATTAATTTTATGCTTCTTGAGTCTTCCATATGTCTCATGCTCTTGTTCAAAGGATGTCTATCAACCTATGTTGGCCATTCCTCAGAACTATTGACTTTGCATGTCATCCATACCCTCAGTTTGTCTCAGAATCACATGAAGTTGTAGTCCTGTTGCACACCCTGGTCCTACTTTCCTCATTGGTAGGTAACCTTGAACCCAACAGTCAATATTTCATCATTGGTTGTTGACTGGGTGGTTTCCCTTGTGTTCGATGGAAATACATCTATTCACACATGGGGATTTGTGCAGTGTCTTGGATGCCATTAACCTTATTGGTGGTTCCCTCACCTTTGTCAGCAGTTTTTCTCATTGGATGTTATTTAGAGGGTCTTTTTCATGTACCACTTGTACCTGGAACATGCTAAAGATGCATAGGGTTGTTGGTTCATGAAAATGTTCTTCGTTCGATTTCCTCCAAATCATTAAGATCCTTCTTTGTACCTCGTGATGAATGATGAGAGATGCATGAATGCTCTCCTTTCAGTGGGTCACCTTCCATCGACTTCAACTCATATATTCTGGAGACGAGAACTAGAGTCCTATCAGTACCTAGAGGCTTGAAGTCATTAGTGGCAGGTTCTCTCGCCACCGACAGTTGGGAATACATCAATGTCTCATGATCAATGGATTATTCAAGTGTTCGACCTTGACTCCTTTATTCACACTTGTAATAATGTACTCGGTTCCTTGATACCTAATTTCATCATCGGTAGGTTGTCTCTCATTTGTTAACGATATACCTCAATGACCGGTAATCAAATGAAGTCTCATTGTGTTCGACCTCAACTCCTTTATTCACATGATGTAGAATTGCACCTTTGGTGGATTGTGTAGAAGAATTGAGACATCATTTTATAGTCACAGCTTTCCTGATTTGTTGCTCCCTTTTCATTGGACTAATACCTGTGTGACTTCAGTGATCATGGGAGATCAGATTGTACTCCATTGTTTACAGATATCTTCAGATTGATTTTGAGATTGGTTTCACTGGGCCTTGTTCATGACTATGACAGCCTTTAGCATGTAACCACATTAGTATTTGCCTATTCAGGGCCATGAATAGTTTTTTGATATATTTTCACATGGATCTGCAGTGTAATTCAAATTGGCAGTCATGTATGCAAAGTTTGTACATATTGTAATAAGCAACTAGTTCTTCCAGTTGGGTCCCCATTACTCCACTTCTGGGTCTTATAATGTATTTCGACCATTGCAAATACTTCTCTAACCTCACACATTAGGGGGCATATGTTATAGCAATATTTGCCTCACCCCATGCAATCTTTCACATAAGGCCTTTTTCCATTTCCCTATGTAAACTTGAAGTCCCTTTTTTACAAATACCAAAGATAAAAACATCATTTTTCCACATATATGTGCCCTGCCTATATTACAGCATGCGTATACGCAGGTTGCACCACTACAACCCCCATAAATCGAGAAATGTGCCCAAAATTAAAAAATGGTGTTGTGTTTCCATGTCATGTCACGCGATCTATGATCCTTGACCTTCCATATACTGGAAAAGTTCCAACTTGGCCCTCCAGTTCCACTTGAAGGCTATAAATTGGCCAAATATGAGCTATGGAAAAGAGGAGAAATAATTCAACTTTGAGAGAAAAGTTACTCTGGAAAAATTATTCACTTCACATTGAGTTTCAATCCCTTGGTCCTTTAATTCTAAACACATTGTTCAACCCCCAAGCTCTTCCCTTATTGATTGAGAACTCCATTGTCTCTCTTATATGAGCTTGCCTTTGGTGAAGGATTGAAGTGGTGGAGGCCCAACTAGAAGGAACTTAGTTTCTCGGTTCCGAACCGTTCTGACACGGAAGTTTGTAACTCATTCACTTCTATTGATTATATCTTAATAGAAGTACTCTTTTCTCGTCCAATTAATATCTTGCAAATATTTGAATTATTATTCCATGGGCGTATTTGTTATGAATGTTGATGGATTATGCTATTGAATGTGTTAACATTATATATTATCACCATATGCTTGTGTTGCTTGGTTGTTGAGGAGTAGTTGCAGGTATATTATTTTGGGTCAAGTGCTCAACGGTGTACTTCATCAAACGTATGGATGAGGTAGGCCTATTATCTTGTCTTGTTATCATATTTGTTTATATAGTATACTTGATATTAGAGTTGATTTCTGCAGTCATTTTAATGTGTTGTGGTTTACCCCTAGACATAGAAAGATTTTCCTCGTAACAAGCACTTTCACAAATTTGCGACTTTGTTTTACTTCTACATCTTTGAATTCTTTGAACCTTGAAAAGGTTTGAGACTTGTTTTTAAGAAAATAAATCAAAATTTTCCTGCTAAAATCATCAATAAGGGTCAGAAAATAAAATATATCGCCAATAGATTGGGTTTGTGCATTGGTCCACAGAGAATTGTGTGAACCAATTCGAAATGTTCTTTTGTTCTATGGGAGGAAGTTGGAAAGTTTCCTCTCTTATGCTTTCCAAGTATACAAATATTATTAGAATTGTCTTGTTCATTCAAAACAAGAACAATTTTGATCATTAAGTGTTTTTGGAGAAACTAAGGCTCCTAAAATGAATCTGACCATAACTAGCATGCCAAAATAGAGTCTCATTTGTGTTTGAGTCATTTTGGGCATATGGCTCGGACAAACTGGCATTTCTTAAATTTAATGAAAACATCTTATTCTTGGTCATTTTTATTTTTTCAATGAGATTCCTACTAGATAGTTTATCCAGAATTAAGCATGTTAAGCCTTTGGATAAAACATCATATCAATGTTCCATCAAGTGTCCTACACTTATCATAGCATGTTTAAGGTTTGGAACATGATCGACATCGTATATGTCTTTCTTTTGATATTTTTTGGTTAGAATAGGAACAATAACTTTTACTAAATCTTTGACTTGAGAATCATCACCTCGAGTAATTTCAGATTAGACAGAAGTATCAATGATAGAAATCAATTCTCTATTACCTATCATATGATTGTTGCAGCCAATATCCAACAGTGAAAGGTCCTTGGAGTGACCTTATTCATATGTATGGCAGGAAAGGAACATTTATTTAGAATTGTCTCCTTCATTATTGGAGACATTTTGATCCAGGTGGATATCAGTGGCCACCCACCTATTCCAATCTATCAAAAAACAATCTTCCACCTTGGCAATATTTTTTCTAGTTTCGGGTCCCAAACTTTTGGGGCTGTTTTGAGGCCCTAAACAACGTTTTTATGGCTCACCACAATTAAACTGTAAATGAAGTTAGAGTCTGATGACAACATGTGTATTCCTCGGATAGAAATTTCCAATGAGCTATCGTGTGCCCCAAAAGGAGATCGTATTCCAAAGTTATGCCCATGAGAAGTTGATACACCAAACTAACCAAAACAAGGTCCAAAACATTGTTGGCTTTTCATCTTCCAGGGTTAGGTTTTTGGATTTTATTTATGATAAAAAGGCCTTTGGAGCCTCATTGTAAAATCATATTCTTGCGAATACGAGTAGGTGTCACATCTCTTCTAAGAAATAAGTTTCCACCATTCTAGTGAGTATTTCACTCTGTATTTTTATAGTCTTTGTACACTTTCGCTCATTAATAGAAATTGTGTATTATTATATCTCTGTGTTTATGGTTGCATCTCTAATAAATTTGTGTCATATTATTGGATATATGAGACATCTTTTTTATTACATCTCTGCTCTCATTTCATGCCGAAAATAATACAGATCAATGGTATCAGAGCAGGTTGCTCTTGATCATTTTTCAGTGCATGTCCCCAATGAAGTCTGAGTATAGAAACTTGGGTCTCAATCTTGTCACTCTTAAGGAAAATCTCTCTCACACGCATAAGAAACCCTCCATGGAAGAAGAAAATAAAAAAGACGAAGAAAAAGATTCTATTAATTTGTTGCTTAAGAAAGCTCTCAAGCGACATAGGGACATAATGATGGAAACTTTTTCCCACGTCCTTCAACGCCTGCCAATAACAACAGGTGCGTCTTCATCAAGTGTCCACTTTGGAGGAAACTCAACTTTCAAGGTACAAGTTAATTTTGATATTCTCGTATTTGAAGGACAGATAGATGCAGATGCCCTAGAAGAATGGTTAAACCTGCTAGAAGGTTATTTATCTGTCCATAATTTTTCCAACAGGGAAAATATCACCTTCGCACTCCTTAATTCTCTCCCCCGTGCCAAACATTGGTGGGAAACTTACCTAGAGCAAATTTCCACAAGGGAATTTGGAATATATGGGGCCAAGCCCACTTGGGAATTTTTTGTGTATGTGGTCAAAGAACAATATTACCCTGTTGGAAACTATGAGGACCAGTACATGAGATAGACCACACTATGGTAAGAGAGGGGCCAAGAAATGTCGGAGTTCACTAATACCTTCCATACATTGTGCACCAAACTGGGTATCAAAGACTTCGAGCGACATCTGGTTCTGAAATACCCTAGGGCTCTACATAGATCGTCCAAACTAAAATGAATTTTCTGGACATCTCATCACTCAGTGTTGATTATCGATATGTTGTTAAACTTGAGTAGAAATTTAAGCACCAGAACAAGAGGGATTTTTGGTCTACAAATCTGCAACAACAAAATTATGATAAAGATGGCCCTAACAAACAGCCTATCGAAAACTAGTCCAAGCCACAGGAAAAGAAGGCTCATGGGAAGATAAAGAAGGACATTGGAAAGTGGTGTGATTTCCACAAAATCCCCTAGCACAAAACTTATGAATGTCGCTCAAAAGAATCATTGGTGGTCGAGATCAAAGACAAGGAACCAAGCCTTGATTCAGAAAACAATAGTAGAAGACATGTCATCGACGCAAACCCCACTGCTATTATCGTGACTGCAGTAGTTCAACCAGAAGAACCAACAAATCCTGAAGAGGGGGAGTGCCTTTTTCATTCATAGATGTGCCTAAAAGGGACACCGCTGCATTTATCGTTGATAGAGAAGCTAGAAGAACCTCATCTTAGCAGAGGTTTTCAAACATTTGGGATTGTTGACAACACCACACTCACAACCATACAACATTGCATAGCTTCACCAGGGATGAGATATTCGTGTCATCGAGCAGTGTGGATTGTCATACGGCATCCATCCCTTCATGGATGAGGTATTATGTGATTTTTCCCCACTGGATGTATATGATGTGCTCTTGGGATAGACATATATGTGGAAGCTCCCTGTTATCTATGAGTCTTGACCCCATAGTTTCATTGTTACTCTAGAGGGTCATATCTATAGTATACCAGTGGTAGTTCCAACTACTGTCCCACCTAAACAGTTTCGCAAGGTAGTAACTCATACTAAAAAATTCATATTCCTCATAATATGTTCAAAGGGTGAATAGAAAGACACTGCAACCTCGGCCTAAGAAATTTTTATCCAATAGAAGCAGGTCGACAAGATTGGAGAAAAATGCAAACATTCCTTCTGCACATAGTCATTTCATGTAGCTCAACAGGTTGAACAGACTCAACCATGCCAGCAATAGTTTTGTGACAGCCTTCAACACACTAAGCAACACAACTTCTCCAGCAAGGCAAGCAACTCACCAAGTTTCAGGTTCAACAAACACTTCCCCCTCTCCCCCAAGAACTCAACGCAATGGAAACCGTTTCTTCCTAAGGAGGGAGGGTTGATAGAGGTGGCTATTAGTGGCCACCCACCTATTCCATTGGCTTGAAAAATAGTCTTCCACCTTCACAGTATTTTTTCTAGTTTTGGGTCCCAGACGTTTGGGGCCGCTTTGAGTCCCTAAACAACGTTTTTAGAGCTCACCATGGTCATATTGTTGATGAATTCATATTTTGGAAGCAACATGTGTATTCCTCAGATAGACCTTTCCAATGAGATATCCTTCACCCAAACGAAGATCATATGAAAACGTTACGCACCTGGGAAGTTGATACACCAAACTACCCAAAACGGGGTCCACAAAACTGTTGGCTTTTCATCTTCTAGGGTTAGGGTTTTAGATTTTATTTATGATAAGAATACCTTTGGAGCCTCATTGTAAAATAATATTCTTGTGAATGTCAGTATCTGTCACATTTCTTCTCAGACATAAGCTGCCACCATTCTAGCGAGTCGTTCACTCTATATTTTTATAGTCTTTGTACATTTTCGCTCATTAATAGAAATTGCATATTATCATATCTATGTGTTTATGGTTGCATATCTGATATATTTATTTTATATTATTGGATATTTGAGACATCTCAGTATATTTATTTATTATATCTCTGCTCTCATTTCCTGCTTAAAATAATCTGGATCAGTGGTATCATAGCAGGATGCTCTTTATTGTTTTTCAGTGCATGTCCCCGACAAGGTCCAAGTATAGAAAATTAGGTATCGATCTTGTATGTCTTGAGGAAAATCACTCTCACAAGCCCAAGAAACCTTCAATGGAGGAAGAAAATAAAAATTATGAAGAAAAAGATTCTATTAATCTGTTGCTTGAGCAATCTCTCATGTGACAGCGGGACGAAATGATGGAGAATTTTTCCCACATCCTTCAACACTTGTCGATAAAAACTGGTGCATATTCATCAAGTGACCACTTTGGAGGCACCTCTCCTTTCAAGGTACAAGTTAATTTTTATGTTCTTGTATTTGAAGGATAGATAGATGCAGATGCCCTAGAAAAATGGTTAAATCTACTAGAAGGTTATTGCTTTGTGCATAATTTTTCTGACAGGGAAAAGATCACCTTTTCACTCCTTAAGGCTCTCCCCCATGTCAAAAATTGGTGGGAAACTTACTTGGAGAAAATTTTCACAGAAGAATCTGGAATATATGGGGCCAATCCCACTTGGGATTTTTTTGTGGATGCGGTCAAGGAACAATATTACCTTGTTGGTAAATATGAGGACCACTACATGAGATGGACCATGCTACGACAAGAGAGGGGCCAAGCAACGTTGGATTTCACCAATACCCTCCATACCTTTCACACCAAGCTAGGTATCAAAGACTCTGAGTGACATCTGGTTTTGAAATACAATGGAGCTCTACACAGATACATCCAAACTGAAATGGATTTTTTGGACATCTCATCACTTGGTGTTGATTATCGATATGTTGTTAAAATCGAGCAGAAATTTAAGCACCAGAACAAGTAGGATTTTGGGTATGCAAATCCGCAACAACAAATGTATGATACATGCAGACCTAACAAATAGCCTCCCAAAAACCATTCCAAGCCACAAGAAAAGAAGGGTCACAGGAAGACGAAGAAGGACACTGGAAAGTGGTGTGATTTCCACAAAAGCCCCTGGCACAACACTGATGAATGTCACTCAAAACAATCATTGGTGGCTGAGAACAAACACAAGGAGCCTAGACCTGATTCAGAAAATATTGTTAGAGGACAGATCATTGATGCAGACCCCACTGCTTTTGTCGCGACCACAATAATTCAACCAGAAGAACCAACAGATCCTAAAGAGGGGGAGCACCTTTTTCATTCACATATATGGGTGAAAGGGACATCGTTTCATTTATCATTGATAGTGGAACCCAAAATAACCTCGTCTCTGTAGAGGTCATCAAACAATTGGGATTGTTGACAATACCACACCCACAACCATACAAAATCGGGTGGCCTCACTAGCGACGAGATTTTTGTGTCAGTCAATAGTGTCAATTGTCATACGAAATATAGCCCTTCAAGGATGGCGTATTATATGATGTTTCCTCATTGGATTTCTATGATGTTCTCTTGGTCCAACCATATATGTGTAAGCGTTGTGTTATCTATGAGTCTCAACCTCATAGTATCATTTTTACTCTGGGGGGTCATCTCTACAAGATACCAGAGGTAGTTCCAACTATTGTCCTACCTAAACAGTGTCGCAAGGTAGTATCTCATACTACAAAATTCAGCTTCTTCACAATTTTTTCAAAGGGTGAACAGAAGGACACTGCAACCACTACAGCCTCGAGCCAAGTACCTTCTATCCAATAGAAGCAGGTCAACAAGATTGCAACAAAGTGAAAATATTCTTTCTGCACATAGTCATGTCATGTATCTCGACTAGTTGAACATATTCAACCTCGCTAGCAAAAGATTCATGACAACCTTCAACAAACTAATCAACACAACTTCTCAAGCAAAGAAAGCAACTCACCAACGTTCAGGTTCAAAAATGCTCCCCCCTCTCCCCCGGGAACTCAATGCAATGGAGACCATTTTCTCCTAAAGAGGGAGGATTGATCTAGGTGGATATCGGTGGCCACCCACCTATTCCAATGGCTCAAAAAACAGTCTTCCACCTTGGCAATAATTTTTCTAGTTTTGGGTCCCAAACTTTCAGGGTCATTTTGAGGCCCTAAACAACGTTTTTATGGCTCACCACAATTAAACTGTAGACGAAGTTAGAGTCTACCTATTGATAGATTCATACTATTGATATAGTCATATTCTAATGGAAATATGTGTAGTCCTCAGATATACCTTTCAAACGAGATATCGTGCACCCCAAACGGAGATCGTATGCCAATGTTATGCCATGGGGAAGTTGATACACCAAACTACCCAAAATGGGGTCCACAAAATTGTTGGATTTTCATCTTCTAGAGTTAGGTTTTTGGATTTTATTTATGATAAAAATGCCTTTGGAGCCTCATTGTAAAATCATATTCTTGTGAATGCGAGTATCTGTCACATCTCTTCTCAAAGATAAGATGCTACCATTCTAGCGAGTCTTTCACTCTGTATTTTTACAATCTTTGTACATTTTTCGCTCATTAATAGAAATTGTGCATTATTGTATATATGTGTATTTGATACATATTTGTACATTTATTTATTATATATCCACTCTCATTTCATGCCAAAAATAATCTGGATCAGTGATATCAAAGTAAGTTGCTCTTAATTGTTTTTCAGTGCATGTCCCCGACAAGGTCCGAGTATAGAAAATTTGGTCTCCAACTTGTCTCTCTTGAGTAAAATGACTCTCGCATGCCCAAGAAACCTTCCATGGTGGAACAAAATAAAAATGATGGAGTAGAAGATTATATTAATATGTTGCTTGAGCAATCTCTCACGCGATAGAGGGAAGAAATGATGGATAATTTTTCCCACATCCTTCAACGCCTACTGATAACAGCATGCATGTTTTCATCAAGCAGCCACTTTGGAGGCACCTCACATTTTAAGGTACAAGTTAATTTTGATATTATCGTATTTGAATGATAGATAGATGTAGATGCTCTAGAAAAATGGTTAAATCTGTTAGAAGGTTATTTCTCTATTCATAATTTTTCCGATAGGGAAAAGATCACCTTCACACTCCTTAAGGCTCTCCCCCTTGTCAAACATTGGTGAGAAACTTACTGGGAGAAAAGTTCCACAGAGGTATCTAGAATATATGGGGTCGATCCCACTTGATATTTTTTTGTGGATGCGGTCAAGGAATAATATTACCCTATTTTCATATATGAGGACCAATACATGAGATGGACCACACTACAGCACGAGAGGGGACAAGCAATGCCATATTTCACCAATACCTTCCATACCTTGCGCACCAAGCTCGGTATCCATTACTTTGAGTGACATTTAGTTCTGAAATACCGTGAGGCTCTACATAGACACATCCAAACTGAAACGGATTTTCTGGACATCTCATCACTCTGTATTGATTATCAATATGTTGTTAAAATCGAGCAGAAATTCAAGCACCAGAACAAGAGGGATTTTGGGTCTTCAAATATGCAACAAAAAAAGTATGATAACTACATCCCTAACAAATAGCCTCCCGAAAACCATTCCAAGCCACATGACAAGAAGGTTCATGGGAAGACAAAGAAGGAAACTGGAAAGTGGTGTGATTTACACAAAAGCCCCTGGCACAACACTAATAAATTTTGCTTAGAACAATCATTGGTGGTCGAGACCAAAGAAAAGAAGTTGAGCCCTAATTCAGAATCTGATTTAGAAAATACTGGTAGAAGACAGATCATCGATGCATACCCCACTGCTATTGTCATGACCACAACAATTCAACCATAAGAACTAACAGATCCTAGAGAGGGGGAGCACCTTTTTCATTCACAGATGTGAGTGAGAGGGACACCACTACATTTTAGCATTGATAGCAAAAGCCAAAAGAACGTCATCTTAGAAGAGGTCATTAAACATTTGGGATTGTCGACAATACCACACCCACAGCCATACAAAATTGGATGGCTTCACTAGGGACGATATCTTTGTGTCAAACAACAATGTCGATTATCATATGACATCCATCCCTTCAAGGATGAGGTATTATGTGATGTTGCCCAGCTAGATGTCTATGATGTTCTCTTGGGCCAACCCTATATGTGGAAGCTCCATGATATCTATGAGTCTCGACCCTGTAGTGTCATTTTCACTCTAGGGGGTCATCTCTACAGGATACCAGAGGTAGTTCCAATTACTGCCCCACCTAAATAGTACCACAAGGTAGTATCTCATACTACAAAATTTAGCTTATTCACAATCTGTTCAAAGGGTGAATAGAAGGACATTGCAACCACTACAGACTCGACCCAAGCACCTTATATCCAACATAAGCAAGTCGATAATATTTCAGCAAAGCACAAAGATTCCTTCTTTACACAGTCATCTAATGTAGATCACCTAGTTGAACAAACTCAACCCCAACAACAATAGGTTCGTGACAACCTTCAACAAACTAAGCAACACAAATTCTCCAGCAAGGCAAGCAACTCACCAAAGTTTAGGTTCAAAAAACGCTTCCCCCTCTCCCCAAAAAAATCAATGCAATGGATACCATTGATTCCTAAAGAGGTAGGATTGATCTAGGTGGATATCGGTGGCCACCCACCTATTCCAATGGCTCGAAAAATAGTCTTCCACCTTGGCAGTATTTTTCCTAGTTTCAGGTCCCAAATGTTTGAGGTCGCTTTGACGCCCTAAACAACGTTTTTAGGTATCGCCACAATCATAATGTTGACAAAAT
Source organism: Picea sitchensis (assembly GCA_010110895.2). NCBI lineage: Eukaryota > Viridiplantae > Streptophyta > Pinopsida > Pinales > Pinaceae > Picea > Picea sitchensis. The sequence goes on from SNQJ01S0011603.1 coordinate 43,918, forward strand.
CAAATTCTGATGGAAACATGTGTATTCCTTCTATAGACTTTTCCAACGAACTATCATGTGCCCCAAATAGAGATTGTATGCCAAAGTTATGCCCCCAACAAGTTGATACAACAAACAACCCAAAATGGGGTCCACAAAATTGTTGTCTTTTCATCTTCTTGGGTTAGGGTTTTGGATTTTCTTTACAATAAAAAGGCCTTTGAAGCGTCAATGTAAAATCATCTTCTTGCAAATGCAAGTAGTTGTCACATATCTTCTTAGAGATAAGTTGCCACCATTCTAGTGAGTCTTTCACTCTGTATTTTTACAATCTTTGTACATTTTTGTTCATTAATAGAAATTGTGTATAATTGTATCTTTGTTTTAATGGTTGCATCACTGATATATTTATGTTATATTATTGGATATCTGAGACGTCTCTGTACATTTATTTATTATATCTCTGCTCTCATTTTTTTGCAAAAATAATCTGGATTAGTGGTATCAGAGCAAGATGCTCTTGATCGTTTTTCAGTGGATGTCCCTGACGAGGTCCGAGTATAGAAAATTGGGTCTTGAGCTTATCTCTATTGAGGACAATCACTCCCGCACGCCCAAGAAACCCTCCATGGTAGAAGAAAAGACAAAAAACAGAGAAAAATATTATATTAATATGTTGCTTGAGCAAGCTCTCACACAACAAAGGGACGAAATGATGGAGAATTTTTCCCATATCCTTCAATGCCTATCAATAAAAACTAGTGCATATTCATCAAGTGGACACTTTGGAGGCACCTCTCCTTTCAAGGTACAAGTTTATTTTGATATTCCCATATTTGAAGGATAGATAGATGCATATGCCCTAAAAAAATGGTTAAATCTGCTAGACGGTTATTTCTCTATTCATAATTTTTCTGACAGGGAAAATATCACCTTCTCACTCCTTAAGACTCTCCCCCATGTCAAACATTGGTGGGAAATTTACTAGGAAAAATGTTCCACAGTGGAATCTGGAATATATGGGGTTGATCCCACTTAGGATTGTTTTGTGGATGTGGTCAAGGAACAATATTACCTTGTTGGAAACTATGAGGACCAGTACATTAGATGGACCACACTGCAACAAGAGAGGGGCCAAGTAGTGTCAGATTTCACCAATACCTTCCATATCTTGCGCACCAAGATGGGTATTAAATATTTCGAGGGACATTTCGTTCTAAAATATCATGGGGCTCTACACAGATGCATGCAAATTGAAATGGATTTTCTGTTAATATCATCACTCGGTGTTGATTATGGATACCTTCCAAAAACCATTCCAAACCATAGGAAAAGAAGGGTCATGGGAAGACAAAGAAGGACACTAGAAAATGGTATGATTTCCACAAAATCCCTTGGCACAACATTGATGAATGTCACTCAAAACAATCATTGGTGGTGAGATCAAAGACAAGGATCTGAGCCCTGATTCAGAATCTAATTCAAAAAATAATGGTAGAAGACAGATCATCGACACAGACCCCACTTCTATTGTCATGACCACAACAATTCAACCAGAAGAACCAAAAACCCCACTTCTATTGTCGCGACCACAACAATTCAACCAGAAGAACCAAAAGATCCTAAAGAGAGGAAGCACCTTTTTCATTCGCATATGTGGGTGAAAGGGACACTACTACATTTTATCATTGATAGTGGAAGCCAGAAGAACCTCATCACAGAAAAGGTCATCAAATAGTTGGGATTATCGACAACACCACACTCGCAGCATACAACATCGGGTGGCTTCGCCATGGATGACATCTTCGTGTCAACCAGCAATGTCAATAGTCATACAGCATCCAACCCTTCAAGGATGAGGTATTATGTGATGTTTCTCCACTAGACGTTTGTGATGTTATCTTGGGCTAGCCATATATGTGGAAGTGCCATGTTATCTATGAATCTTGACCCCATAGTGTTATTGTTACTCTGAGGGGTCATCTCTACAGGATACCAGAGGTAGTTCCAACTACTTTCCCACCTAAATAGTACCACAAGGTAGTATCTCATACTACAAAATTCAACTTCTTCACAATCTATTCAAAGGGTGAATAGAAGGACAATGCAACCACTTCTGCCTCAGCCCAAGCACCTTCTATCCAATGGAAGCAGATCAACAAGATTGCAACAAAGAACAAATATTCATTCTACACACAGTCATCTCATGTAGCTCGAATGGTTGAACAGAATCAACCCCTCCAGTAACAGGTTCGTGTCAGCCTTCAATAAACTAAGCTACACAACTTCTCCAACAAGGCAAGCAACTCACCAAGGTTCAGGTTCAGCAAACACTTCCCCCTCTCCCCCGGGAAGTCAACGCAATGGAGACTATTTCTTCCTAAGGAGGTATGATTGATCCAGGTGGATATTAGTGGCCACTCACCTATTCCAATGGCTCGAAAAACTGTCTTCCACCTTGGCAGTACTTTTTCTAGTTTCGGGTCCCAAACCTCCGAGGTCATTTTGAGGCCGTAAACAACATTTTTAGGGCTCGCCACAATCATACTAACAATAAATTTAGATTTTGATGGTAACATGTTTATTCCTCGGATAAACCTTTCCAACGAGCCATCATGCACCCCAAACGGAGATCGTATGCCAAAGTTACACCCCCGGGAAGTTGATACACCAAACTACCCAAAACGGGGTCCACAGAATTGTTGGCTTTTCATCTTCCAGGGTTAGGGTTTTGATTTTATTTATGATACAAAGGCCTTTGGATCCTCATTGTAAAATCATCTTCTTACAAATGCGAGTAGCGGTCACATCTCTTCTCATAGATAAGTTGTCACCATTCTAGTGAGTCTTTCACTCTCTATTTTTATAGTCTTTGTACATTTTCGCTCATTAATAGAAATTGTGTATTATTATATCTCTATCTTTATGGTTGCATCTCTGATATATTTATGTTATTTTATTGGATATCTGAGACATCTCTGTACATTTATTTATTATATCTCCACTCTCATTCATGCCGAAAATAATCTAGATCAGTGGTATAATAGAAGGATGCTCTTGATCATTTTTTAGTGCGTGTCCCCAACGAGGTATGAGTATAGCAAATTGGATCTCTAGCTTTTCTCTCTTGAGGAAAATCGCTCTCGCACTCCCAAGAAACCCTCCATGGCGAAAGAAAAGAGAAAAAATGGAGTAGAAGATTCTATTAATTTGTTGCTTTAGAAATTTCTCACGTCACAGAGGGATGAAATGATGGAGAATTTTTCCCACATCCTTCAACGTCTGTCGATAACAACAGGCGTGTTGATCTAGGGGATCAATTTTTTCTCAAAAATCAAAGTTCTCGGAATCACTTCAAAATGGACACATGCGTAGGCCTCATCCTCACAAACCCAACAAAACTTGAGCAGGCTCAAACAGACGTCATATGAGAAAAATATTGCGTTCTATTCATTTTTCCAAACAAACAATTTTGTCGATTGTGCAATCTGTATATTCTGTATAGTGTTGATGTGGCAACTAACCGTACAAGCCTTACGACCATACAATGATGTGGAAGATGAGTTGGCATGTTGAATGGGAAGGCTATGTGGCAATAATTTGGGTGAATCGATAGCTGAAACATGTCATAGTTGTTGGCAAGTTATATGGTGCCACGTGGCCCAGTCGTGGGCTGCCACATGGAACCCCTCTAGTGTGAAAAATGGGTGAATCTGTGGGGGTCGAACCCCCAAACTACGGATGGCATGTCAAATATTTGACAGGGTTGGGCTACTAGCCTGCCCGTGGGTGTCACTTAACAGTATAACATGTTTAAATTTATTTGTGTTGAAACAAATATTATATCAACGGACTAAAGGGTTGGGTCCTAGCCCCAACCCCCGATGCATACACCATACAACCAGTCATATGACCTAACCTTTACTCTTCACACACACAAATGGTTACAATGGAGGCTAAGCATTGGTCACATGAAGCATTACCACATGACCATGCGCTAAACCCAGAGGATCTAGCCGACGGGCACGCCAAAATGGTAGGTCATTGGCCACATGAGGCCATACGACCGATTTCTTCACTGAAGTTTGGGGGTAGGCGCAAATAGTCCTACATTTTTTCTCATTTTGTGGGATCATGGCGTGCGTTTGGTTTTGGCACAGAAAACACATAGAGGCCAGTTTAGTCTAACATTGGGTGTGATTTGGCAAGTAGGTACAACAAGCTTGAAGGGGAAAACTTCTAGGAGGTGTAACTTCTTCATTTTTTGGCCAAACCAAGTGCTGAAAAAGCCCAGCTAGGGGTTTTTGGACATTCTGGATCCATTGGAGCCATCTATTTTGTATCATGAGCACTTTAAGACCACTTTGTAAGAATAATGAAAATGATCCAAGGGAAGATGGACCAAGATATGTAGCCCAAGCAAGAGGTGAACTCCTTTATCATTTGTTGTGTTATGTGTTCATTATTGATGGTTTTATATGTCTGATATGTTTCTCATGATTAAGTAAAAACGCATTAAATTTATGTGTCAGTAAATTGATCCAATTACCAAAACACATACCATTTTCACACATGCAATTTAAAGGAAAACAAACCCATTTCATTTTCAGATTAGCTAGTATCAGAGCATAGGTTTGAGGGTTTGATTGTTTGTGTAAGTGTTTTTTTCTGATGCTTACAAGGTTGAATCTCACAAGAAAATAAGGACAGCTTGTGGAGCCAAGTTTTGAGCTCTCAAGAAGGATATTTTCACATTCACCTCATGGTTCAAGGAGACATTCAGCAAGCATGGCTCATATGGGGAGTCAAGAGCACCTTTCTTCAGAAGAGGAAACTTTCAGGAAAGCTTTCTTTGATATGGATGAATTGGTGAAAGCGTTATTTGATGAAAGGAATGAAGAAACATGGTAAAGTTTTGTCCTCTTGGAATGCTTTTATTGTTGCAATTAAAAGGAAATTTTATCCATTAGCATACATGCAAAAAGCTATAATGGATTGGAAAAAATTTAGACAAGTTAAGAGGAAAAATGTACAAAGCTTCACTCAAGAGTTTAGAAAAAGAGCTTTGGTTTTGGGTGTATATTTTTCTTCACAAGATACTTTGCTCAAATACATTGGAGGATTGCATAGTTATTTGAGACATACCACACTTATGTTTAACCCTACAAATCTAGATGAAGTATGTGTTCAAGCTACTCATTTAGAAGCAAGAGGAAATAATGTTCCTCAAGAGGGAATAATTAAACCTTTCTTTAATGGAGATAAAGGAAAGAGAAGTTTCAAGGGAAAAGGAAAGAAGAATGCTTAAGTGAGGAAAGATGGAGAAAAACTGACATGCAAGCATTGTTCTAAAGATGGCCATGATTAAGACCATTGTTGGAAACTTCATCCTGATATGAAACCCAAAAATTTCAACAACAAAGGGAAGCCAAAGACTGTTGCAACTACCCAACATGATTTGGGTTTAGATTCTGGTGATGAGACAAAGATTACAGCCATGGGATATAAAGGTAAGGAATCCATTGCTAGCACTAGTTCTTCAAATTCTTCCATCGATGAAACTCAACATGAAAAAGAAAGAATACAGCTTTTCCACATAAGGATGATTTCAAAACATACCAAATTAGACACACTTTTTGATAGTGGTTCACAAGAAAACCTCATATCTGAAGATACAGTAAAGAAATTAAACTTGGAGACAACACCTCATCCAAAAACATACCCTTTAGTATGGATATGTGACAATGCAAAGTTGCATGTAACAAGAAGGTGTAAACTCATATTTTCCATTACTGCAAACTTTATAGATGAGGTAGAGCTTGATGTCATTCCATTGGATATATGTGGTATTGTTTTGGGAAGTCCATATTTGTATGATAGGAGAGCTATCTTTCATATACATGAGAACAAATATCATTTGTTTATAGATGGAGTTGATTATATTGTTATAGCACATAAAAAGAAGATGAACATGTCACTTGTAAATTCTGGACAAATGAAAAGATGAGTGAATGCTAGTAATAATTTTGTTCTCTTGGTGATAAAACCAAAAGAGAATGTTGAAAAGGAAGCCTTCAAAGGATGTGACTCAAAATTGAAATCTGATTTATATGAGGTTGTTAATGCTCATGGTGAGATGTTTCATGAATGAAAAGGATTGCCTCCCAAAAGAGGATTCCAACATGAGATTTCTTTGCAGCGAGATTGTCCTATTACAAACATTGGTATGTATAGGATGTTAGTGATGGAAAATGCAGAAATTAAAAAAAAATCCAAGAGTTTCTTGACAAAGGGATTATTCAGCCAAACACTTCATCATGTGGGTCATTGATTGTCTTAGTACCAAATAAAGATGGTGCATGGCGCATGTGCATTGATTTCAGAGCCTTGAACAAGATTACGGTAAAGAATCATTATCCTCTTCCTCATATTGATGATTTTCTTGATCAGTTAAAGGATGCCAAGTATTTTACTAAGTTGGATTTGAGGAGTGGATATCATCATATTAGGATTGTTGAGGGAGACACATGGAAGACATCTTTCAAAACCAAGCAAGGTTTGTATGAGTGGATGGTAATGTCATTTGGTCTTTGTAATGCTCTTGCTACATTCATGAGAGCCATGAATGATGTGTTGAGACCTGTTCTTGATGATTGTGTCATAGTATACTTGGATGATATCTTGATTTTTAGCAAGTCACGTGAAGAGCATGTCGAGCATGTGAAACATGTACTAGATGTCTTACAAAAAGAGAAGTTGTTCTTGAAGATGTCTAAGTGTGAATTTGGAAAGACCTCACTTGTTTACTTGGGGCATATTGTGGGAGGAGGAGAATTTAATATATATCCTTCCAAGGTCAAATTCATTGTGGATTGGCCCAAGCCCAACAATGTAACAGGGGTGAGAAGATTTTTGGGAGAAGCCCAACATTGGAAGAAGTTTATTGCTAACTTCTCTTACATCGTAGCTCCATTACATGCTTTGACAAGTACTAAGAAAACTTTTCAATGGGGAGGCAAGCAAAAAAAGGCATTTGATGAATTGAAGGAAAAGATTAGTTCAGCCCCTGTTCTTTCACTTCCTTATTTGAGACATCCATTTGAGATCCAAACAGATGCAAGAAATTATACAATGGGAGCAGTCTTGTTACAGCATGGTAAGCCCATTTGTTTTCATTCATAAATTTTTAATGGAGAAGTGATTAACTATCCTACCTATGATAAGGAATTGTATGCATTGGTACAAGGTGTGAAGAAGTGGAAACACTACTTTTTGGGAAAATAAACTACCATTCACATAGATCATCAACCATTGCAATACGTATAATCACAAACCAAGCTACAACAAGCAAGAAAATTTAGATGGACGAGATTTCTTCAACAACTTCACTTGGTTATCAGGTATAATAGGGGAATTTTTAATAAAGTTGTTAATATGCTTTCTAGGCCTATTGTTAGTGCTTCAGTTATTCTTAAGCATAATTCCATCATGCATGAGAGCTATGTTGAGCAGTATGATTTAGGTTATGATTTTAAAGAAGTTTATGCAACTTTATTTCATTATAACCAAGTTGAGGAACTGGACTATCATGTACATGATAAGTTATTCTATCACCTTGGAAAGCTTTGTATTCCACAGGGTGAGAAAGTCAACATCATAAGAGAAGCACATTCTTCTCTTATTGCTGGTCACTTTGGTGTAGGAAAAATAGTGGAAAACTTGCAAAGGTATTGCTATTGGCCTAAGATGAATGAAAGTGTTTCAAGATATGTAAGAGGATGTTCATTATGTGCTACAAGAAAGCCTAGCAATAGAAAGTTGGGTTTGTATACTCCACTTTCGGTACCTACTTGTCCTTGGGAAAGCATCTCTATGGATTTTGTAGGAGGTCTACCTATGTTAAGAAAGGGTCATGATTATCTTTTTGTTTTGGTTGATCGTTTCAGCAAAATGTGTATTTTGATGCCTTGTAAGAAATAAGTTACAGTTGAAAAAATGGTACATATGTTCTTTCAAAATGTTTGGGTTCATTTTGGGTTTCCCCAGTCCATTATTTTTTATCGGGATTCTCGATTTGTTGGGAGTTTTGGTCAAGTTTATGGGCACTCATGGATACCAAGCTGAAAAAGAGCATCGCTTTTCATCCACAAATAGATGGTCAGACGGAGGTGGTGAATAGAATGGTAGTACATCTTCTTCATGGATATTGCAACAAGCATCCTAAGCTTTGGGATGAGAATTTACACTACATTCAACATGCTTATAACCGAGCAAAACATTCCTCAACTCAAACTTCTCCATTTGAGGCTTGTTTCAGTTATTTACAAAGTCTCCTTTAGACTTTATCTTTTGGAAAGATGTGGCTATTAATGGTCATAGTGATGTTGACAAGGCCAAGAAGTTCATTGAACAAGTTTAGTTTGTGCATCAAACCATTCAAGAACAGTTGGAAAAGAACCAATCCAAGTACAAAGAAAGACATGAAAAGCATTGTGTTTATCATAAGTTACAAGTTGGATATGAAGTTTGGCTTTACATTAGCAAAGAGAGGCTTGAAGGATAAGGTAAAAAACTAAAACCACTTAGATATGGTCCTCTCAAGATACTTGAAAATATTGTTAGCAATGCCTTTCGTTTGGATTTTCCTACTTATATGCATATGTATGTTGTTGTTAATGTTGAGAACTTGAGATTGTATGAGACTCCTTTGATTGATGATCAAGGAGAGCATGTTCATATCCCATCAATTGAATATTTTTCGCCAGATTTTCTTTCAAAATTGCATGAAGATGCAATCCTTGATAGGAAGACAAGGTCTTCAAAGTGAGGGGATGTTGATTACCTTCGTATTGGTATCAAAGGCACCAATCCAAGCAAATATAAGTGGATTGATATTGGAAGGGTGAGAGAATTGTACCCTCATCTTCAGATAGACTGAAAGTAGTCTTTTGGAGGTCCAAAAGCTTCCCAATGGGGAGGAGTGATCCAGGGGATCAAATTTTGCTCAAAAATAAAAGTTCTTTAAACTGATTCAAAATGGATACGTGTGTAGGCCTCATCCTCACGAACCCAACACAACTTGAACGCACTCAAAAAAATGTCGTATGAGCAATATATCATGTTCTATTCATTTTTCCAAACATGCAAAATTTTGCTGACTGTGCAGTCTGTATAGTCCATACAGTGTTTACGTGGTAGCTGATCGTACAGGTCATATGAACATACAATGATGTGGTAGATGAGTTTACATGCTGAATTGGGCAGGCTATGTGGCAGACAATTGGGTGAATCGGTGGCTGACATGTGTCATAATTATTGGCAAGTTGTATGGTGCCACGTGGCCTAGTCGTCGGCTGCCACATGGCACCCCTCCAATGTGAAAAATGGGTGAGTCAGTATGCGGGGGTCGAACTCCCAACCTCTGGATGGAATTTCAAATCTTTGGCAGGACTAGGCAACCATCCCACCCATGGGTGTCACTTAACAGTATAACATGTTTAAATTTATTTGTGTTGAAAAAAATGTTATAGCAATGAACTAAAGGGCTGGGGCTTAGCCCCAGCCCTTGGCACATACACCATACAACCAATAGCATATTAATTGACGTTTACTCTTTGCACACGTGGATGATTACAGCGGAGGCTAAGCATTGGTCACATGAAGAATTACCACAGGACCACGCACCAAGCCCGAAGGAGCTAGCCGATGGGCACACCAAAATGGTAGGTCTTTGGCCACATGGGGCCATATGACCAAGTTCTCCACCGAGGTTTGGGGGCCAGCGTAAACAATCCTACATTTTCTCTCATTTTACAGGATGGTGGCATGTGTTGGGTTTTGGCACGAAAAAAACACAGAGGTCGGGTTAGTTTGATAGTGGGTGTGATTTGGCAAGCAAGAACAACAAGCTTGAAGGGGAAAATTTCCAGGAGGTGTAACTTCTTCATTTTTTGGCCAAACCAGGTGCCAAAAAATCCCAGTGAGGGGTTTTTGGATGTTATGGAGCCATTGGAGCCATCTATTTTGTATTCTGAGCAATGTAAGAGAACTTTTTAATCATAATGAAAATGATCCAAGGGAAGCTGGACCAGGAGATGTAGCCGAAGAGAGGGGTGACCTCATTTATCATTTGTTTTGTTATTTGTTCGTTATTGATGGTTTTTATATGTCTAATATGTTGCTCATGATTAAGTAAAAACTCATTAAATTTATGTTTTAGTAACTTGATCCAATTACCCAAACACGAATCATTTTCACACTTGCAATTTAAAGGAAAACAAACCCATTTCATTTTCAGATTGCGCATCTTCATCAAGCGGCCACTTTGGAGACACCTTTCCTTTCAAGGTACAAGTTAATTTTGATATTCCCGTATTTGAAGGACAGATAGATGTAGATTCCCTAGAAAAATGGTTAAATCTGCTGGAAGGTTATTTCTTTGCTCATAATTTTTTCGACATGGAAAAGATCACCTTCGCACTCCTTAAGGCTCTCCCCCATGTCAAACATTGGTGGGAAACTTACTGGGAGCAATTTTCCATAGAGGAATCTAGAATATATGGGGTTGAGCCCACTTGGGATTTTTTTTTTGATGTGGTCAAGTAATAATATTACCCCGTTGGCAACTATGAGGACCAGTACATGAGATGGACCACACTATGATAAGAGAAGGGTCAAGCAGTGGCAGAGTTCACCAATACCTTCCATTCCTTGTGCACCAAGATGGGTATCAAAGACTTCGAGCGGAATCTAGTTCAAAAATACCATGGGGATATACATAGATACATCCAAACTGAAATGAATTTTCTAGACCTATCATCACTCGATGTTGCTTATCGATATGTTGTTAAAATCAAGAAGAAAATTAAGCACCAGAACAAGCGATATTTCAGGTCTGCAAATCTGCAACAATAAAAGTATGATAAATATGGCCCTAACAAAAAAACTTTTGAAAACTAGTCCAAGCCACAAGAAAATAAGGGTCAAGGGAAGATGAAGAAGGAAACTAGAAAGTGGTCATATTTCCACAAAATCCCCTCGTACAACACTGATGAATGTCACTCAAAACAATCATCAGAACAAGCGGGATTTTGGGTTTGCAAATCCGCAACAACAAAAGTATGATAAAGACGACCCTAACAAACATCCCCCTGAAAAATAGTCCAAGCCATAGGAAAAGAAGGGTCATGGGAAGATGAAGAAGGACACTAGAAAGTGGTGTGATTTCTACAAAATCCCCTAGCATAACACTAATGAATGTCACTCAAAACAATCATTGGTGGCCGAGATCAAAGACAAGGATCCGAGCCCAGATTCAAAATATGATTCAGAAAATACTAGTAGAAGACAGATCATCAAGGCAAACCCCACTTCTATTGTCGCGACCACAGAAATTCAACCAGAAGAACCAATAGATCTTGAAGAGGGGGAGCGCATTTTTCATTCACAGATGTGGGTGAAAGGGTCACCGTTGCATTTTATTGTTGATAGTAGAAGCCATAAGTGTTGGCAATATGGCATTATAGGTTGGCATTGATGGAAAATAGATGAGAGACATTGCATATGATGACATGTATGTATATATTGATAGAGCCATGGATGAGGTAGTATGATGAAAAAGCATAAGGTTGGCATTAATGGCATTGGCATTAACAATAGATCTGTGATGATGATAATAGGCATTGACGGCATTAACATTATTGACTTCCCTACATATTTTAATGACTCTCAGAGGCAGGCCACAAAGGTTTCTAAATGTGATGAGAATCATAATTGAACCAATTGTAGCTGCAATTTCTTATGGTCTAGACAAAAAGGCTACCTCAATTGGTGTGAAAAAAAAAATTGATTTTTTATCTAAGGGTAGGAACATTTGATGTTTCTCTATTAACTATTGAAGGGGGTATCTTTGAGGTTAAAGCCATAACAGGAGATACATGTTTGGGAAGTGATGATTTAGGAGGCTCAGAAACAACTTGTGAAAAGGAAAAGAGAGTGTTGTCTTCAAATACTCAAATTACCATTGAGATCGATTATTTGCATGAAGGTATTTATTATTACTCCACCATTACTACGACCAGATTTGAGGAGATCAACATGGATTTGTTTAAGAAATGCATGGATCATGTTGAGAAGTGTTTGAGAGATCCCGAAATGATGAATTAGATCATTTTCCATGATGTTATCCTTGTAGGAGGATCTACTCGTATCCCCAAAAGTGCATCAATTGTTGCAATATTTCTTCAATGGGAAGGATCTCTATAAGAGTATCAACCTTGATGAAGTTTTTTCTTATGGTACTGCGGTCCAGGCTGCAATTCTTAGTGGAGAAGGTAATAAGAAGGTTAAGGACCTTTTTCTTCTGGATGTTACTCCATTTTTCACTTACCAACAACAAGGTCGTAGTAGAGAAGAAGCTAGTATCTCCAATATACGACAAGTATCTGGACTAATTCCATCCCTTCTGCCTCTTTTAAAAGACACCAATTCTTGTCATGCACACCTTGTCATCTTTGTTGTTAAGATTCTCCAAACGTTTGTGGATTACAACAATACAGTAGTCACTTTGTTCAGAGATCTTGGAGGTCTAGACAATACATTCAAGAGGATACAATTTGAGGTTACTAGAGTGGTGGAGTTCTCAAAAGGAAGCAACATTCCAACTTCAACTTATGATGATGATAAAGGACATTTCGTATTTGGGATGGTAGAGGAATCGATATTTCCAGTAAGGATGAATCCAAATTAAAATAAGGTAGGAAGATTCCCATGGATTTCTAAGATATGGGATTGGATTTTGCAATGACGTGTGTAATGCAGAGCCAAGTGAAGTGCATGTGCTGTAGAGGTGAGTCGAACAAGAAGGAATATAGTATGGACTTCAGCCTTCAATTAACAAATGTTGTAACATCCTTGGAAGAGGCTCAATCTTGTTATTTTGCATCACAACTACTGGATGATGGGGATAATGTTTATACATGCAAAAATTGAAAAAACTTAACTCCAACCCAAAAGCAATTGTCAATTCACAAACCTCCCAATGTTCTAATCATTCAACTCAACAAATTTGCTATGGATGCCTATGGCTCTGGGATTAAAATAAATTGGAATATTAGCTTTAAACAACTCTTAGTACTGGATAATTTCCGATGATTCATTGATAGTTCATGTATCCCTTCAATTTCATCTAAATCGTATCACACAAAGAAAAATAGAAGAAGAGAGGAACCTCATAGGATTCGTAGTTGGGTCGTATTGTACAGAAGTGACACTTATGATTGAACTTTTATCATCGATTAGAAATGAACTAAAATGGAGGAATCATCTTTCAAAAGTAGAGGAATAAGTATGAAGAGTTGCAGGCGAAGTCCCAGTAACCATCTGATCTAACGATCGACGATGGTGATTTACTTGGAAATTGGGATTTATACCACATTGATAGTGTAAAATGATTCGTATGGGTTTATATACACAACAGTAACTAAGATATATCGATGTGTAGAGCAAAGGAATGGTGGGGGCTCTAGGTTCTTGGACTCCTCAAGAATCTCATCAGCCTAGAGCCCGAGACGACCTGTCAAGCCCCCTACCTTTTGGTCAAAACGATAACAACTGTTGGATTGCCGAAAACGTGATCTTGCCTGCTCGTTGAAGATTTTTTATATACATTGGCATGATGGTCATGTGAGCGACCATGGGCTTAAAAATAAGTTCGTTACATAAGTTGGAAAGGAGATTTCCAATATTATTGATTTTTTGGCACAAAATGCCAAGTCTGGAGCGTACCAAGTTTAGAAGATCACCAAATCTCAAAATCAAGTTTGGAGAGTCATCAATTTTGCTACGCATTCAAATAAAGGTTTAAAATCTTGAGACTGCTAACTCTATCGTTATTTTTGGCATACTGCTAATTGTTGAGGGATCATATATGCATACGGAAAGTAGTCCATATGTCGATAGAAGGTGCATTAAATCTAAAGTAAAACGTAAATTGACCAAAGGAGCATTTAGTAGAATTGACGAACTTGAACAGGATTGCCACGAATTTCTTAACCAAAAGTTTGTTAATTAGTTATTCTCAAAAACAAGTTACAAACATAATATAACTAACGTTATGACAAAGAGATGCATTATTATTCAAGAGGTAAGTCTGTTTAGTTTCCTATGGGCATTGAAGGACTATATAGATAGAATTCAAGGATAAAAGTAAGTGTCTTAGAGCTCCATCTTCATTTAGAAAAAGAATAGATACCAAAGATGTGATGATATGAAGAGTTGTGTATTTGCATGAATAGAGATGATGGTTCATGAACATGTGTGATAACAGGCTTATATATTTGCTAAAGATCAGAAGAAGAATCATGAGATAGTAGAAGAAGATGGAAGATAAAATTTAGAAAGTTGAGACTGTTTCAGAGAATGACAGAACTACAGATGTGTGTTAAAATTTATTGAAGAACAACATAGTAGTTTTTTGTAATAAAACAAACACAAGAATTCATTAAATGAAGAAGCAGAATATGAAGTTTTAAATAGAGTAAAAATCTAGAGAGCAAAATATGAAGTTTGACTACATAAAACCAGAAGACCATACAAGCAGAGGTTGCTGCAGAAAAAGTAGAAAGTGCAGCAGTTAATGATTCTAAGAAGACTTGAAGAACTTATAGTATATGTGTGTGTTTATGAACATTTTGAACATAATACAGTAAGAGATTTATAAGTTTTATAAACTGCATAAAGGGAGGAATCGTGGAGCAAGGGAAAACAAGTCAAAGTCAAAAAGTCAAATTCTGATAGGACTTGTGTTAATGGTTGCATGAATCAAATTCAATATGAAGAGAAACAAAGATTGAACTACATTGTGAAATCAGTTGGATGTTAGCAACAAATTCACATATTGACAATAAGCTTAAACATAGTGGTAGGGTGGTGATAGGGTAGGTTACAAGCTTGTAGGGGGTCGTAGCCTCCTTCTAGTTGCATCTAGTAAATAGAATGTCGAAGCATCCTTTTAGTGGTAGATAATATACTATGGGGTCATAGCCTCCTTCCAGTTGTAGCTGGTAAATGGGGTGTGGAAGAATCCCTTCAGTCGTAGCTGAAGAAACTTGGGGACAGTCTCTCCATCAATTTGTAGCTTGAAAACAATTTTGTAAAAGAACAATTTATTAATGAGAAAAGAGTTAGTGGTTTTTCCCTGTTGGGTTCCACGATAAAATATTGTGTTCATAAGGGTTTTTTGTTTATCATATTGCTTAATTGAATAATTAATGTGTGTGCTTAATATCAATTGGGGTTAATAAGAAAAAAGTAGACAATATTGATTCACCCCCCCCCCACCTCTCAGTATTGCTCGATATTCCATCAATTTGTATCAGAGCAAGGTTAATTTAAGAGCAGTCTAACATTCTGAAAGGAAGATCAAATTAATCTCACATGGATGGACAAAATATTTGCACTGTGAATGGAAATCCAATACCTAGAAAAGAAGAATACATATTTTGGAGTACAAGAATGGAAATTCATCTAAATGCATTGGGACATGATGTATGGAATTCGGTGATCACTGATTACTTCCCACCAAATAGAGTAAGGAATCCAACTCAAAATAAATCCAAGAAAAGAAACTCAATGGAAATTAATACAATCCTTGATGGATTACCTGATGATGCCAAAGAGAATATAGGTGAATGTAACTCCGCAAAGAAACTTTGGGACAAGATAAAAGACCTCTACTAAGATGAGAAGTCAAATGAATCATATCAATCAGAACAAAGTCAGTCTACAACAATTCTAGTGATGAATATTCTTTTGAGGAAGACTCATACATTGAAGTAGAAGTCAATCTTGAAGTTGAGCTTGAGTGTACTTTGGATGAACTGAGAAAATATAAACAAAGGTGTAAACAACTAAAGGATCTCATGCTGGAGAAAAGGAGGAAACAAAGTTCAAAGAAGAAAGAACTTGAGAAAATCACAGTTGACTTTAGAATCCAAGACCAACTGGATCAAGAGAGATTGGAGTCCTTGGAACTATCTCTTAATAAGTAGCAACAAAAGGTTGAAAAGCTCAAACAACAAGCAACCATTAGAATGGAAGAAGCCAAGAATTTAAAACAAGAAGTTGTTGGACTCAAGGATCAATTGAAGACTGTTGAAAATTTCAAGAAAGGAACTGAAGCCCTTGATAAAATTCTCAGTCTACAAAGATTTCCCTCGAACAAATATGGCCTTGGATATGACCAAGTACACATGGTTAAAGGATCAAGTCCTATTACTCAGATTTATTTAGAAGATGACAAGTGTTGTGATGATACCTTCAAAGAAACAACTATGCAACAAAAGGATGACAAGAATGAAAACTCCTATGCTAAAGAATATGATCATCCTCCGAAGAAGAGTAACCTCAAAATAAATAGTAATCACAAGCAAGAAGACCAAAAAACTCCCAAGTACAAAAGTGCATCCTATGGCTATTTTTTTTATTATTGCCACAAGGTTGTTGACTGCAGAACCAAGAGACATAGGATGGAAAGACAAGAAAACACATGCAGTTTAAGTGAAATTAAATATCTTAACAACAAGACTAGGCTTGGGTATGTGAAGAAAGAAAGTACTATTCCCCCTACTTTCAATACTAACAAAAAGGAGTTGACAAATAAAATCATTTTTAGAAGATATTCACAAATCTTCAGGGCTTATTTTTGTTCATGTAATAACTATGGACATAAAGTATCAGATTGCCAAGCATAAGGAAAACATAACAAAATTAGGAGAAGTCATAATCCTTGTGGCCCCTTGCCAAATTATCTAATTGAATGCTATAATTGTCATAATTATGGTCATATTTCCAGAAGATGCATAGTAAGACCACCTAGACCAAGATACACAAAGGTATGGAGAATAAAGTCTAAAGTACAAAACAAGAATAATGATGAAGATCCTACCCTTGAAATTGATGGAGTGTCGAAAGAAGAGAAACATGTAGAAAAGAAAAAAAAAAAAAGGAAGAAAATAAGAAACTTGCAAATAAAGTGGATCAAGGTCAAGAAAGCAAAGAGAGTAAGGAATTTACTTATGGAATGGAAAAATCCCTAGAAGAATGCCAAGAGATGGAGAAACAACATTTGAGTGAAACCCTTACAGTGCAAGAAGCCACGAAGCATGGAGATTTTTTTTCCTACAAATTTGTTAAGCAACCAAAAATAACACCGACCCTCGATAAATGAAGATTTGATGTGGATGACTTTGAAGCTATTGTATCAGATTTTCAAAGGGAACACACCATTCCAAGAAGGTTCTTGCTATATTGATATTTTTTTGTGGTGATAGTTTTGGAGTAGTAGATTGTAAAAGGGAAGGTGACCAATTCTATGATTGAGAGTTTATTGACCACTCAAAATATAAGTTAGATCAATCCTGCCATATGCCTTGTCCAAGAGCGAACTGTGTTAGTAGCCACAATTTCAAAGAACTCTGTTTAGTCTCATATGCTTCATTCTAACTTTAATTGTAGTTGGGAATGCCCAGACTTGTGTACTTTAGCAAATGGTTATTCTGCGAGAGAATATTGAGGAGCTTCAGTCCATAAGTGAATACATAATATGATAATTGATAAAGTACAATTTCATCCTTGATGATGACTTGATGATCCAAATTGAAGAGGTATATTGAAAGAAATATTTGCATGAGGCATTAAAGAATTCTTGAAAAATCCCCTGAGGCAAAGCATAAATAGATTTGTGAAGCCAATATGAGTAGAAATCAGTGAGGCATTTGACAAAGGCACATATACCTTCATGATCAAATTTGATTGTAGCCCAAGGAAAATTTATGTTTGAGGGCATGGACAGTCATTGTAGCAACATAGAAGATAGTGCATGATCTCAAGGGGAGATTGAAGTCTAAAAGATCAGGGCTTGAACCTTGGAGGTCAATTTTTGATGTAATGAAACTCTGATTAAACCATGATGAAATCGATTTCAGTGAAAGAATTGAAGAAGGATAAAACATTTATAAGTTCATCTCCATAATATTGAAAATCTAAAATTTTAAAAGATGACTTAGATCAGAAATCAGATCTGCTAATGTCTCATTACTTGGTTAATGAACCCCTGTTTTTGTTTTCAAAACAATTGGTATCAGCTACTACAATTGGTATTAGCTAATACAATTGGTTTAAGAGAAATTACATAGTTAGGGGGAGATGATTACATCTTTCTCCACTTATGTGAAAAGAGAAAGGAGACAATGATCAAAGTTAGGGGGAGTAATTCAACCCTTTTCCCTTGATGTCAAAGGTGGGGAAATGAAAATAGTATTTCCATCAACGCCAAAGGGGGATATTGTTGGCAATATGGCATTACAGGTTGGCATTGATGGCAAATAGATGAGAGACATTTCCTATGATGACATGTATGTCTATATTAGCAGAGCCATGGATGAGGTAGTATTATGACAAAGCAAAAGGTTGGCATTAATGGCATTGGCATTGACAATAGATCTGTGATGATGATAATAGGCATTAACAATATTGACTTCCCTGCATATTTAATGACTCTCATAGGAAAGCCACAAAGGATGCTAAATGTGATGAGAATCATAAATGAACCAACTGTAGTTGCAATTTCTTATGGTCTGGACAAAAAGGCTACCTCAGTTGGTGAGAAAAATGTTTTTTGATTTTTTATCTAAGGGGAGGAACATTTGATATTTCTCTATTAACTATTGAAGGGGGTATCTTTGAGGTTAAAGCCACAACAAAAGATACCCATTTGGGTTGTGAGGATTTAGGAGGCTCAAAAACAACCTTTCAAAAGGCAAAGAGAACGTTGTCTTCAACTGTTCAAATTACCATTGAGATCAATTCTTTGTATGAAGGTATTGATTATTACTCCACCATTACTAGGGCCAGATTTGAGGAGCTCAAAATGGATTTGTTTAAGAAATGCATGGAGCCCATTGAGAAGTGTCTAAGAGATGCCAAAATGATGAATTAGAGCATTTTCCATGATGTTGTCCTTGTAGGAGGATTTACTCGTATCCCCAAAAGTGCATCAATTGTTGCAATATTTCTTCAATGGGAAGGATCTCTGTAAGAGTATCAACCATGATGAAGTTGTTGCTTATGGTGTTGCGGTCTAGGCTGAATTCTTAGTGGAGAAGGTAATGAGAAGGTGCAGGACCTTTTTCTTCTGGATGTTACTCCATTTGTCACTTGCCAATGATGAGGTCGCAATAGAGAAGAAGTTAGTCTCTCCAATATATGACAAGTATCTAGATTAATTCCAACCCTCCTGCCTCTTTTAAAAGACACCAATTCTTGTCATATTTATTGTTAAGATTCTCCAAAAGTTTGTGGATTACAAAAATACAATAGTCACTATGTTCAGAGATCTTGGAGGTCTAGACAATACATTCAAGAGGCTACAATTTGAGGTTACTAGAGTGGTGGGGTTCTCAGAAGGAAGCAACATTGCAACTTCAACTTATGATGATGATAAAGGACATTTTGTATTCGAGATTGCAGAGGAATCGATATTTCCGGTAAGGATGAATCTGAATTGGAGGAAGGAAGGAAGATGCCAATGAATTTATAATATATGGGATTGGAGTTTGCAACGACATGTGTAATGCAGAGCCAAGTGAAGTGCATGCGTTGCGGAGGTGAGTCGAACAAGAAGGAATATAATATTGAATTCAACCTTCAATTAAAAAATGTTGTAACATCCTTGGAAGAGGCTCTCTCTTGTTATTTTGCATCACAGTTGCTAGATGATGGGGATAATGTTTACAGATGCGAAAATTGAAACAAATTAACACCATCCCAAAAGCAATTGTCAATTCTCAAGCCTCCCAATGTTCTAGTCATTCAACTCAACAGATTTTCTATGGATGCCTATGGCTATGGGATTAAAATAAATCGGAATATTATCTTTAAACAATGCTTGGTATTGGATAATTTCCGATGATTCATTGATAATTCATGTAGCCCTTCAATTTTGTCTAAATTGTATCACACAGAGAAAAATGGAAGCAGAGAGGAACCTCACAGGATTCGTAGTTGGGTTGTCTTATACAAAAGTGGCACTTATGATTGAACTCTTACCGTCGATTTGAAATGAAATAACATGGAGTAATCCTCTTTCAGAAGAAGAGGAATAAGTATGAAGAGTTGCAGGTGGAGTCTCAGCAATCGTCTGATCTAACGATCGTTGGTGGTGATTTACTTGGCAATTGGGATTTATCCCACATTGATAGTGTAAAACGATTTGTATGGGTTTATATACACAACAATCACTAAGCTATATCGATTCATAGAGAAAGGGTATGGTGGGGGTTCTAGGTTCTTGGACTCCTCGAGAATATCACCACCCTGGAGCTTAGGAAGACCTGTTAGGCCCCCTACCTTTTGGTCAAAACGATAACAACTGTTGGATTGCCGAAAAAGTGATATTGGTTGTTTGTTGAATATTTTTTATATACATTTGTGCGACGGTCATGTGAGCGACCATGGGCTTAAAAATAAGTTCGTTACATCATTTGGAAAGGTGATTGCCAATATTATTGAGTTTTTGACACAAAATGCCAAGTTTAGAGGGTCACAGAGTTTAGAGGATCGCCAAAGCTCAATATCAAGTTTGGAGAGTCATCAATTTCATTGCGCAGTCAAATAAAGGTTTAAAATCTTGAGACCGCTAAATCTATCATTCTTTTTGGCATATTGCCAATTTTTGAGGGATCGTATATGCATACGGAAATTAGTCCAGATGTCGATAGAAGGTTCATTAAACCTGAAGTAAAATGTAAATCGACGAAAGGAGCATTTAGTAGAATTGACGAACTTGAACAGGATTGCCACAAATTTCTAAACCAAAAGTTTGTTAATTAACTATGCTCAAAAATAAGTTACAAACAGTACAGAACTAATGTTATGATAAAGAGACACATTCTTATTCAAGAGGTAATTCTATTTAGTTGGCTATCGACATTGAAGGACTATATAGATAGAATTCAGAGATGAAAGTAAGTGTCTCACATCTCCATCTTCATTTAGAAAAAGAATAGAGACCAAAGATGAGATGATATGAAGAGTTGTGTATTTGCATGAACATAGATGATGGTTCATAAATAGGTGTGATAACATGCTTATATATTTTCTAAAGATTAGAAGAAGAATTGTGAGACAGTAGAAGAAGATTGAAGATCAAATTTAAAAGTTGAGACTGTGTTAGAGAAGGACAGAACTACAAATGTGTGTTAAAAGTTATTAAATAATAGCATAGTAGTTTGTTGTAATAATACAAACACAAGAATTCATGAAATACATAAGAAAAATATGGAGTTTTAAATAGAGTAAAAATCTAGAGACAAAAAGATGAAGTTTGACTGCAGAAAACAAGAAGACCATACAAGCAGAGGTTGTAGCAGACAAAGTAGAAAGTGCAGCAGTTAATGATTCTAAGAAGACTTGAAGAACTGATAGTATATGTGTTTGTTTATGAACATCTTAAATAGATTGCAGTAAGAGATTTATAATTTTTATAACCTGCATAAAGGGAGGAAGGGTGGATCAAGGGAAAACAAGTCAAAGTCAAAAAGTCAAAATATGATAGGACTTGTGTTAATGGCTGCATGAATCAAATTCAATATGAAGAGCAGGAGAGATTGAATTGCATTGTGAAATAAGTTTGATGTTAGCAAAAAATTCACATATCGACAATAAACTTAAACAGGGTGGTAGGGTGGTGCTAGGGCAGGCTACAAGCTTGTAGGGGATCGTAGCCTCCTTCTAGTTGCAGTTGGTAAATAGGGTGTCAAAACATCCTTCCAGTGGTAGCTAATAAACTAGGGGATCGTAAAATCCTTCCAGTTGTAGATGGTAAATGGGGTGTGGAAGAATCCCTTCAGTCGTAGATGAAGAAACTTGGGGACAATATATCCATCAAGTTGTAGTTTGAAAAAAGTTTTGTAAAAGAACAATTTATTAATGAGAAAAGAGTTTGTGGTTTTTCCCTGTTGGGTTCCACGATAAATATTGTGTTCATAAGGGTTTTTTGTTTATCATATTGATTAATTGAATAATTAATGTGTGTGCTTAATATAAATTGAGATTAATAAGAAAAAAGTAGGCAATATTGATTCAACCCCCCCCCNCCCAGGGAAACTTACTGGGAGAAAAGTTCCATAGAGGAATATGGAATATATGAGGCTGAGCCCACTTGGGATTTTTTTTGGATGTGGTCAAGTAACAATATTACCATGTTGGAAACTATGAGGATCAATACATGAGATGGACCACACTATGACAAGAGAAGGGCCAAGAAGTGCCAGAGTTCACCAATACCTTCCATACTTTATGCACCAAGATGCATATCAAAGACTCCAAGTGACATCTGGTTCTAAAATATCATGGGGGTCTACAAAGATACATCCAAAATGAAATGGATTTTCTAGACATCTCATCACTCGATGTTGCTTATCGATATGTTGTTAAAATTGAGAAAAAAATTAAGCACCAGAACAAACAGGATTTCGGGTCTGCAAATCCGCAACAACAAAAGTATGATAAAGATGTCCCTAACAAAAAACCTTTTGAAAACCAGTCCAAGCCAAATGAAAAGAAGGGTAAGGAAAGATGAAGAAGGACACTAGAAAGTGGTCCAATTTCCACAAAATCCCCTTGCACAACACTGATGAATGTCGCTCAAAAAAATCATCAGAACAAGTAGGATTTCGGGTTTTCAAATCCGCAACAACAAAAGTATGATAAAGACGGCCCTAACAAACAACCTCCTGAAAACTAGTCCAAGACATAGGAAAAGAAGGGTCACGGGAAGACAAATAAGGACAATGGAAAGTGGTGTGAGTTGTACAAAATCCACTGGCATAACACTGATGAATGTTTCTCGAAACAATCATTGGTGGTCGAGATCAAAGACAAGGATCCAATCCCTCATTTAGAATATGATTAAGAAAATACTGGTAGATGACAGATCATCAACAGACCCCATCATCAACAGACCCCACTATTATTGTGGAAACCGCGGGAATTCAACCAAAATAACCAATAGATCCTTAAGAGGGGGAGCACCTTTTTCATTCACATATGTTAGTAAAAGGGACACCGCTGCATTTTTATTGTTGATAGTGGAAGCCAGAAGAACCTCATCCCAGCAAAGGTCGTCAAATAATTAGGATTGTCGACAACACCGCACCCACAGCCATACAACATAGGGTGGCTTCTCCATGGATGATATATTTGTTTCATCTAGCAGCATTGATTGTCATACGAAATCTAGCCCTTCAAGGATGAGGTTTTGTGTGATGTGTCCCCACTGTATGTCTGTGATGTTCTCTTGGGCCAACCATATATGTGGAAGCTCCATGCTATATATGAGTCTCGACCCTGTAGTTTCATTTTTACTATGGGGGGTCATCTCTATAGGATACCAGAGGTAGTTCCAACTATTGTTCCACCCAAACAGTTCCGCAAGGTAGTATCTCATACTACAAAATTCATCTTCTTCACAATTTGTTCAAGGCATGAACAGAAGGACACTGCAACCACTACAGCCTCAGCCCAAGCACCTTCTATCCAACAGAAGCAGGTCAACAAGATTGAAGCAAAGCACAAGGATTCCTTCTACACACAATCATCTCATGTAGATTGATTGGTTGAACAGACTCAAACCCGCCATTAACAGGTTTGTGATGGCCTTCAACAAACTAAGCAACACAACTTCTCGAGCAAGGCAAGCAACTCATCAAGGTTCAGGTTCAAAAAACGCTTCCCCCTCTCCCCCAAGAACTCAAATCAAAGGAGACCATTTCTTCCTAAGGAGGGAGGATTGATCCAAGTGGATATCAGTGGCCACCCACCTATTCCAATGGCTCGAAAAATAGTCTTCCACCTTGGCAGTATTTTTTCTAGTTTAGGGTCCTAAACTTCTGGGGCCATTTTGAGGCCCTAAACAACATTTTTAGGGCTCGCCATAATTAGACTACTAATGGAGTCAGAGTATTATAGAAACATCTATATTCCTCAGATATACCTTTTAAAAGAGCTATCGTGCACCCCAAATAGAGATCGTGTGCCAAACTTACGCCCCCGAGAAGTTGATACACCAAACTACCCAAAATGGGGTCCACATAACTGTTGGCTTTTCATCTTCTGGGGTTAGGGTTTTGGATTTTATTTATGATAAAAAGGCCTTTGGAGCCTCATTTTAAAATCATGTTCTTGTGAATGTGAGTATTCGTAACATCTATTCTCATAGTTAAGTTGCCACCACTACAGGACACTGCAACCACTACAGCCTCGGCCCAAGCACCTTTTGTAATTTCCCTTTCCAAATAGGAGCTCCAGAAGAGGAGGCTTAATGGTCTAAACCACCCCGTTAGACTATATCCAGGGCCAAAGAGGGGTAAACAGGGTTACTAGAGGTCACTCCAATCACAAGTGTTATCTTCGGATAGTGACATTGAGCTAACAAGAGTTAACAACGCTTTACTAGAGGTCACCCCAGTCACAGGTGTTATATTCGGAAAGTGACATTGAGCTAACAAGAGTTAACAACGCTTTACTAGAGTTCACCCCAGTCATAGGTGTTATATTTGGAAAGTGACATTGAGCTAACAAGAGTTAACAACGCTGTTAAGTCATTATGAGCTAAAAATAGAAGTCAACAATGAATTAGGGTTTCAACAGTGATTCAGGGTTTCAGCATGATTTA
>SNQJ01S0011603.1:84705-98658 GCA_010110895.2 Picea sitchensis
AAAATGTAATTCTGAGTTTCCAAAACTCAAAGCCTAGCACCCTAAGATGATTGAAGCAAAGTGATTGATTATATTGAAGAGTCTAAATATTTTTAGAACCCAAGTTAACATCAAGCTAAGGTAAAAAGTATAAGTGTCAACAATCTAATTTTTGGTATACTCGAGAAACGTTGAATTGTTGAAAAATCTCAAGAAGCATAACAAGGAATACTTGCATGGAGAAATGTAAAAATAAAGCAAAGACCAAGGAAAATCCCAACACCAAAATTGAGGATAGAGGAATAAGTTAATCTCAGAGATAGAATAATAATACGCAGGATATTCTTGCCTATATTATCAAAAGAATAAGTAGAGTAGGGTAGACCCCGATTAAAAAGACAACATCTAGCAAAGAAGATTAATCAAATACTAAGATGGTAGTTAGATTTAATAGAATGTGTTATCACATGAAGTTGTCATGGGTCAAATTTCTCCTTAGGTTTTAACTTTTATCCATTAGTCTTTTTATTTTTATTTTTTATTTTCTCCTTATGGTTTTCTTAAGATAACTTAAATAAATGAAAGGTTGGAACTTGGCTCACATATTTGACCCACACCCATGGTTTATACCCTTGTTTCATTTTATGGTCTACACCCTTGACTCATCACATGATTTGACAACTTTCACCATCAACCCCATGAAACCACAAGCCTGACAGGTCACTCCATCCATTCATACTATTGAACCTCTCCACTCTGTCCCTTTACTCGTTAGGGATTCAAATCAAATCTTTTCAAGTACGTTGCCAACTCACTAGTTGTTTTCGTAGTGCATATTTTGTACACTCTCCCTCTTTACCATCATTTGTGTTTATGAAGCTGATGTCATTCCTTTTCATTGTTTTCAATGTCCTTGTCTTCAAAAGGAATAATCATGATTTGGTCATTAATGAATTCTAAATGTTTATCAAAATTTGAAATCCTCCTCCTCACTCAACGCTACAGAAACTACTAGTCCAAACAACATTGTTGTGTTGCTTATATGTTTAGTATAAGCACTCATTAATTATCAATCCGGGATTCGTAATCAACATAGTTACAAGACACCAGTAAGAAAGGTAATTCTAATGTCATGAGTATAGAACTATTCTAGATTATGTATGTTGGAAACAAAGCAAATTAGCAAACTGAAACACACTTTGGTTGTCTTTCACGGAAATGCTATCTACTCCATTATGGCACATGAAAGTATGAGATGGAGTTCTTTTGACAGATCAATTATGTTATCTGACCCAGAAAACTAACTATGCAATCACACTTCTGAAAGGGAAATCACACATCAAGCATCAAGACATAGCATGCGTAGTTCAACAGTCAATATACTGAGTATGTTGTGGTTCACAATGTGATATTGTGAACTTAACTAGTTCTCCTTCAAATATGTCTGACTATTGCTGCCAACATTCATGTCCATGAAACAAAATCAAATTCATAAAAAACAAAACAGAGCATATGCAAAACAAAGTGAGTAAAGATCTATGAGCAATCATATAATCGAAATCCTAGTCTAAACTATACTGCTATCATCTGAAAGAATTAAAGCTTCAACTAATCTAACATTTAAACTATTGAAATCAAATGCTAATACTAATCTACGAAGATGCTGACCTTTGTTGGATGGTGGGCCCTTGCCGCTTCAACAGGTCAGCAACTGGAGTCTACAGTAAGCTTGCTTTCAACCCACACATTACTCTTACTCAAACTTCAAAACATAGAATCAAACTATGCTAACAACTCAACTCACATTCAATCATAGACGATCAAGACATGGAGATAAATGACATCCTTCTATTAATCTTCACCTAGAATATGTTCTACAATATGTAACACTGCTTCACATGCTGTGTTATGCTAACTCTCCACTACCTCCACCATCCTTGCCATGACTATTTAAACAATCTTAGTCGTGAAACACAAGGAGGTGAAATCTTTTGCAAATCAGTCAATTGTCAAATTTAATTATTCGGTTACATATTTTAAGCTTCATCCTCATGACACGAAGTGCATGAGGATGAAGCAATAACAAACTATCCTTACATAGCCTTGCTAAAACATTTATGATTCAATAAACATCCAACAATTATCTTGGGCATGATCTGGAGCTAAACTTGGTACATTTGGCTTCTTGTATTGGTACCGGATCGTGACAGGTAGATGGCACTGGATTCGAACAGTGCACAAATGGTTGGTATCGGATCACGAAAGTCTACGGTCGTTGGTACCGGATCGCGACAGGTGAAATTTGGTATTGGATCTGAATAGAAGGTGCGCTTGGTACTGGATTCAGACAATGGCAATATGGCGCACAAGTACCAGATAGCTGAGATGGTACAGGAAGGCTGGACTTATCTAGAGGTCAAAGGTTATACATGGAAAATTGAAGCATTAGTACATGAAACATTTAATCTCCTAGCTCAATAAACCATAAAAATGCATGAATTAATTATACTTTACCTTATGACCTTATCAATGGCTAATGGTAGTGTTATTTGTCATTTATCCAAGATTAGGTAAGCCAAAAAGGTATAGATGCGGAGTATAATAGGGTAGTGGGGATGTCAATTTAGAGGCTCAACAAGCGTTGTGGATTATGCTACAGACTAGCTGACTGAGGTGAACTGGAGATTGGGGTGGTGTTGAGGGGTTTGAAATCCATTTAACTCAACTGCAGGAACCAAAATCGCCATGAAGGCCCAATTAGACTCTGTAGAGTTTGATGGTGGAATGGTTCTCCGGATATTTTGATCCGGCCAATTTATCGATGGGATTTACATAGTGATTTATAGGATAACTTCTTATGAAAGTTTCTCCTTCAGTTTAAACGTTCTCTTTTTGTATTTTCTTTTATTAGATGGGTTTGATAAAAATATGTGTGCTGGTATAAAACAACAGGTAAAAGGGGGGATATTAACTACTGAAGAAGGCTAAGCTTGGGATAACCCTAGTGCTCAAACATGCAGAAAAATATATTCACACATGTGACAAGCTTAGTACTAATACAATAACTTGTTGGTATTTCAATTATTGACTACGATAAAATTATCAAAAGAAAACATACATGCAAAAAAATGATGGCAAGAAAAATAGTTTCCTTAGCTCTGGCATTAATCACACATTAACACAATGATTTACTTCCATCATTAGAGAGAGGAACTACAAAAAATATTGAAACAGTTAACTTAACAATAGATTTAGAAACTCTTACTCATTACAACATCCATTCATGAAATAAATTTGGAAGTAGTTCCTCCTCAAATCCAATCACACAAATCCTTTGATTAAAAAGAGAAGTTTGTCTCTGATCCTAAATAGGACTTCTCAATTAAGGTAGTTCAAAAATAGTTCTTTACAATTCAAAAAATGAGGGTCTTTCCAAAACCATCGACCCTTGCTAAAAGGTTGATCCTCTTATTTATAATGAATCATTAACTAAAAATAGCTACTATGAGTGCAAGCTAAGTAAAACAAAATATCATCACATGGCGCTTTCATCTCTCTGTCTTCTAAGAATCATCAGATAGTTTTGCTGAAGTGGATGACTCTTCTCATACTCCTACCACTTGACGAAGCGTTCCTCACATGTGTTGGCATACGGGAACCTGTGTTGGTCCATCGGGGCTAAAATAATTTCTTTCACTTATATTGCTCATTCTCTGTACTTGATCATTTTAACACTCAACCATTGCAAAACTACTCGAGCCTTAATCGGACACTCCATGAACTGTTGTACTTGACTTGGCGCCATGCTTGCCACCTTTTCTATCATTGTTTTCCATGTTGAATAATGTTCTGCATGTTGCTTAACTATGTCATGCAGGTCGACAAAGTCCTCGAGTGAGCCGAATTCTGGGAGCTTGATGTATTTCATCTCCCGATTAATATTTTCCCAGCTCTTTTCACTATCAGCCCACTTCTCCTAAATCTCCCCCTGAGGCTCCTGGACCATATTTACCCAGTATTCGACCTCTTTCCTGATCCGATCTATGTTGTTGTCCCTCAACACCCGAATGTCGTTCTCTTCGGCATCTCGGCCCTTTTGAACCACGTTGATGTAATCGATCCTTTCTACTGCTTAGTGAGCCTTCTCATACCACATTTCCATGTCCTTGTAGGTCATTAACGCCATAAGGGTGTCTTATTGGAAGTTGGTTATATCTGTAGTGAAAAGGTGTTGTTCATTCATGAATTTGGTATAGGCATCTTTGATCTCACTTCTCAAAAACATCATGGCCTGTGTGGAGTCCTGATAGTATTTTTCCAAATGGCATAGATGCTCCAACTCCTTAAGTGCAATGGCCAACTCCTTTTCATCTCTTCTTTCTCTGTCCAATGTGATATCTGTGATAGTCATCCCTGCATCGATAAGCTTGGACTTCTTGACGTGTGCCTTGCTAAGAAACTTCTCCTTCATAGTGATGAAGATCGAACTATCTAATGTGAGCCTCCTCCTTTTAGTGGTCCTCTTCATGATGGCCTTTCTCTTCCTGTCATATGTTATTTCTTGTATGTCGACGACCTCATCAACCCGTTCGTGGATTTGTTGTTCTCCCCAGGTTAGAGTATTTGTCAGGCTCCCGGCCGTATGTATATGTTCCAGGATTGGTTCCTAGACTTCTTCTATTTGTCACGATGGCTCGACCTCCATTTTTTGTGCATCAGTTGGTGAGGCATCAGTCGAAATTGAAGAGTCATGGATAGGTCCGGTACTTACTTGGTAATCAGATGTTGATGTGTTGATTTCTCACTGTCGAACTTCCTCTTTTTGACCTCATGATCCCAACTCATCCCTTGAGTTTTCTATTGGGGTTCCCGAAAACGAGAGTAGCTCAGTGTATAAGGCACTTTAGAACTCATGCTCGCTCTATGGAAGGCTTTGAATTGGAGCATTGGGACCTAGGTTTGATGCTCTCTCAGGTTATTTTTCCTCTGTAATATGCAATGGAGTCACCAGGGACACCTTCGAACTCTCCTCATCTTCATATATGGTTATTAAGTCGAAAAATGGGTTCGGTACACTTGTCCTACCTGGTGTTCTCGCTATCTCAGGCTATGTTGAAATCCCACCTGGTGATCTGATTTGTGGTGGTGGAACTTTAGGGTTTTCAGGCCCGGTGATTTCTTCAAGTTGTATTGGCTTTAGGCCACTTGCCTCTCGTCTAGTTTCAATTGGGTCATCAACGAGAATCCTTGACATCTCTACAAGGTTAGGGTCATTCTAAAACTGATTAATGATTCTATGTGCCCCTTCTAGTAAGAGAAATCCTCTTCTTTGTGCCTCTGTCATCTCTGCCACTTTGATTTCTTCCCTGGCTCTGAGGACTTCTTGAGCCAACTTCTCTATTGTCTCCACCTATTCATCCATGCTCATAGCCTTGAACCTGGTCATGTTCAGGTTGGACATCCTCTATACTACCTCCTCCCAGTCCTGAGCGCACTCTATGAAAATTTCATCCTCAAATTTATCATGTGCGTATGGCCAACAAGATGATACCTGCGAAGCATGTTGGAGGACCAGGCCTTTAGGGTCATGCTTGCGGAATCGGCCTGTCGGGAACCTGAATTCAAGTTGTCTCAACCCTTCTTGTTTGGCTTGAGCAGTGTCCTTTACCAAATAAAACCCCACATGGAAACCGTAGGGTATGAAATCTCGCTTATTGTCCTTAAATAGTGTGGCATTATAGCCCTGCAGGATAGTCTGATAGAATATTTCTCCCACAGTGATCCAGTCTGGGACATGAGCAGGTAGTATATGTGGCACTTTGATGGCCTCGAACACCCTGATATAGATTGAGAGCTAATTTAAATAC
The DNA here is from genome assembly GCA_010110895.2 of Picea sitchensis. Lineage (NCBI taxonomy): Eukaryota > Viridiplantae > Streptophyta > Pinopsida > Pinales > Pinaceae > Picea > Picea sitchensis. The sequence goes on from SNQJ01S0011603.1 coordinate 90,552, forward strand.
CATTGGCCTACCTTTGCTACCATTTTCTTGGTTGTTGCAGATAATCTCAGGAATTCCTTTTTAAATATAATAAAATGAATATGAGTGATGAATTCATCACAAATGAGTGCGTAGGATTTTTTATACCCATTCCCCCATAGTATGTTGAAATAAATGTGGATCGTGAACTCTGCAGCATGCTAGCTTAAATTCATGTTGGCGAAGACATTTCTCGCACAAATGACTTCGAGTAGGTACAAGGCCATGTGGAAAGTAGGTGATTCCCCTTCTTTAGACGTCTGAGCCTGTTGTACACAGATGCTCAATTGGTTGGAAATTATTGCTTCCCACTTGAAACTTCTTCCGGATATCGCCACTGTTTATGCCAAGGGCATCCATGCTTCTAAAAACTTGGAGCAATCCTTCTCTCCATACAGTCGATAAATGAGAGCCATCAAATAGATGTATGGCTCCCTCAAGTTAACCGCCCCATACCAACCGTTTCTCTAGTTGGTAAAATTATCGTCCTCCTTCCACCATGAGGCTATCAATCGGCTAGTGTCATGGAATTCGTAGAACTTCACCACGAAGTTTGTGTTTAGTCGCTCCTCTGGGTCTTTGATCTTGTAGTATTTCTAGACTTTTTTGGGGAGGAAAAATCTGACACACCTGTCATTATCATCATTGATTAAACATTTATGCGTGTCTGTATGGTCAATCAACCACATCAGAACCTCTATGCAAGGGAAAATTGGGGTTCTACTAGCCACTGTGTGCAAATATGACCGTCGGATAGTTGGGAACACCTTGTCGTCAAGCGCCCTTATATCTGAGTCGTTGTGTGGGATACACTCTAGGTACTCCTCCTGGCTGATTCTGTTGGATAGGTCCCCCCACTGCGGGAGCATTAATTTTGATCTGGTGCTTGTTTCTGTGTCATGGAAGACCGGAGGTTGGACAAAGGATTTCTTTGTTGAGGTTTTTATGACCGACTCTACCCTGGGAGTGTACTCCAAATACCTCACGGTCCCAAGAGAAGAACCTTCACATGTTTTTTCTTCCTTTAGCTTGGGTGCTCTCGGTGAGCGTCCGGTGATTGGCTTTCTTGACGACATTTTACCTGCAACTAGAACATACATAGAGATCGTGCAAGAAATCAGATGCATATGTAAATCGCAATCGCCAAATTGACAAACTTGAACACATACCTCTGCAACTTGTTTAACTTGGTTTTGATATTCTCAGGATCAACACAGTCTTGATACGCTTGCTTTGCTTCTTTGGATGATCTTGAATTCAAACTTGTGTGTAGAATTAAATTGTTCAAAACCGTTATAGAGATTTAAATAGGGATGAACTTACCTTGCCATGTAAGCCATTCATTTTGGGTTATGAGTGTAGTTCTATTCAATCTATCACCATATCTTCAAATACGTTTAAAATTAAATTTGATCGTGGGTTAACCACGTGGGCGCGGGTTGTAACGTGACCCATCGAAGATTTAAAAAAAAAATTCTTCAATCGACGCATGAGGTAGCAACAAATGAGGGATGAAGCATTACACGGTCTATTAAATGTCAGAATTTGATCGTATCTTATGCCAAAAAACATCCCATCATATCGTCGGTCCAGTTGGTGAGTCGAGGGTCGGGATTATACTTCAAACACTTTTCATTGATATCTTCTTTCCAAAATATTCGACGCCGATTGATCTTGCTGTACAGAGTTGGCATGGCAAAGATGACTAGGAGGTGTGACTAGGACACAGGGAACCTTAATATGACTTGGAACGAAACCAGGCCATGCGACACCCCTACGCGACAAAGACATGTGGCATTCAAGACCGGCGTCTTCATTAACCCGTGTTAATCGAAATCAGGACTTTCCTTAAGCTACACATTCTAAAACCCAATCCTATCTTGACGATGCTGAAAAGTATCAAGGGTTGACGATTGACGATAAACCTACCCAAGTGCTCCTGGGTCAACTCTCTCAAAAAAAGTCCTGATGTTGAAAGGGTATCAAGGATTGGCGATCAACAATTTCTTTAATGTAGAAAAAATCGATTGTTTTAAGCTTTTTTAGATTTTTCCCGACCCCGAGAAAGCGCATCGGTCATCGGCTATCGATGATTTCTTTATGGATTTTGTCAATGTCTATTCCTCCCGTATTTTGTCGATGTTGATGGGGCTCGAAAATCTCCTGAATATTCATGGCAAATAACTTACGCAATCCAACTCTGCCTTCTACCGAAACCGATGATGCATCGACGATCGACGACTATTGTAACTGTGTGTCCACTTTACCTACTTGAAATTTTGGTGACGCCAAACACAAGCATGTTAGGTGCAATGCTAGCTGCAGATTCTTAGTTAGGATGTCAAGTTATTTTAGACACAAGGTTTCATGTAACAACTTCAAACACTCTGACTTGATTGATAAGAGTCATGAATTCAAAACAAAATAAACCATCCCCCCATGTGAACTCCATCTAGACAGTAAAAGAAAACAAGTGGTACCCAAAAAATGATAAAATTTCACAAGGATTTTAGGGTGTGTTGAGTGCTCAACAAATGGTGATTTACTGGGTGAAAGAAGAATCTTTGTTCCTTCCCCCAGGCTTAGCTGATGCAAAAGTTGGTTAAGAACCTAACTGGTTTCGCTTTTTTATTAGAGTCTCTTCTATCGCTATGTTTAAAATTCCCCCAGTTTGTGAATATGGGCCTGCCTGTGGGGTTTCAACCTTTATTCCACCTTCATTCACTTTGACCATGACCCATGCCCCCTTTTGACAAGAGCCGAGTAAAGTATTTCCTGGAACTAGGCCCTTTAGTTATCATCATTCATTCGTTGCGGTGTTGCTTCGCTGCCAGCAAACATCCATAGCCTCAGCGGAGTCACCCCGATGTCACAAACCTTGCTCCATTGCCAGCGAGCGTCCATAGACCCAGTGGAGTTATCTGCATACCCTCTCCTACTTCATGCTCTTTTGATATAAATGATTTATTTTTTGGCAGAGATGCCATGAGCAAGTGGGAGATGAGGACATATGTTATCTGCAAGATGACATGGTTAAGGTGAAATTATTCCTCGCTTTGTCTTGAGGTACATGTTGTCCTTTCCAACTTACCATATTTCCCTTTAGGTTTTACCATACCACTAGGCAGACACTTCATCATTTTCCAAGGTTGTTTATTTGCAAATATTAGATACATAACTCTTTTAAGAAAAATGCAATTTGCCTAGTGTTTCTTGTGTTTCTTGTATTGCATGTAAGCATGAGTCAAAAACAGAGTTTTCTACACTGTATTGATTAGGTCAACCAATGCCTTGTGGAACACAACTTTATTGCACCAAAATACTACACAAAAGAAAAACATAAATAAAGGACTCTGCAACCAACCTACCTAACACCTACAAAAAAAAATAACATGAAAACACACGAATTTTTTTTAACAGAAATATTATTTTAGGGCTTAGCCATTCACCCGAAGGGCGTCGAGTTCCCCCCTCATATTTATCAACCGATGCATGCTTGCACCAGATTTATTGGCTACCTGTAAAGGTCTGAGCCATAGATTCTAAAAATTTGAATGTTTTCCCTTCGGTTCATTTGCTCTATCCCATTTCAAGACTAAGTCTCCTACTTCAAAATTCTTCTCTTTGGCCTTTTCCTTGTCAAACCATCTTTTAAATACCTATTGATGAACTAAGAACTTTGATTTTTCCTTTTCTCTTTCTTCTTCAAGCATGAGGAGGATATCAATTCTTTGTTGAATAACTGATGAGGGTTGTCTTCTAGATCCCTGAGCAAGTTGAAGAGATGGAAGATATAGCCCGTTCGGGAGAATGGCTTCTTGTCCGTATACCGAAAAGTATGGGGATTTCCCTATAGCTTCCTTGGGTGTTACTCTATCAGCCCATAAAGAATTATGAAGCGATATGATTGTCTGCAACTGTTTTCTTCAAGCTTCTCACTAGGTTCTTATTGGTTGATTAGGCCACTCCATTCCCTTGTAGATAGTAGTTTGCAGAGTATCTGATTATGATTCCTTTATCTAGAGAAAACTTTGTTAGTAGAGTGGAAGAAAAGTAAGTGACATTATAAAAAACAAGAATGGAAGGCATATTGAGCTTTGTGATCAGTTGTTGTTCTATGAATCGGATTACCACCTTTTCGTTTATGTGAGTCAAAGGGATGGCCTCTGACCATTTGGTGAAATAGTTCGTCGTGGTCAATATGTATGTGTGTTGTTTTGAAGAACTCGTGGTAATTTATCCTATGACATCTAACCCCCATTGCTCGAATGGTCTAGATATGGCCACTTCTTGGAGTGGGAAAACTACTCTCTTTTCCCTCCTCGTGATTATTTGACAAGTTTTACAGTTTATAGCGTATGTATGAGCATCCCTAAACAAAATAGGCCAGTAATAACCGACTCTGGGTATCTTGTGAGTGGTAGTATTCCCTGCAAAGTGTCCACCTATGGGACCATCATGGAGCTCCTTTAGAACCCTGTCTGTGTCTTCACATTCGAGACATTTCAAAATTACACCATCATAATTCACACGGAAGAGCACCGAATTTATGAGGCAATATTGTACTGATTTTAGTCTACAATCTCTCATTTCCTTATGTTTTAGGTTTTCTGGGCAAGTCTCGTGATGCAGAAGATAAGTTAGTTTTCCATACCAAGACTTCTGCCCTAGGGGAACATATAAAGCTTCACTATACCATAATGTCAATTCATTCTCCCACCTAGAGTCTTCATTTACTTGGTCTTGGGCTTCAGCGGCCAATTTACACAATCCATGTCCCTTAACCAGTTTGGCAGGTTTTATATCTAAATCAAATTCTTGGACAAATTCCATCCAATTTCCTCTTCTTTCCCCCATCTCTTTTTGAGTGAATAGGGATCGGACTATCGGATGAGGCATAATGAATTTGTTGTGATTTTTTAGGATGTAAGATCTAAAATGTTTTACTTCTTTGTATACCGCATACGCATGTTTGTCTATAGAAGGGTAATTCAATTCGACCCGTTATAGATTAGTGCTCATAAATAATACAAGGGCCTTTTTGTTGTTATCATCCTTCTGAGTTAATACTAGAGCTAAAGATTGGTCGGATGCAAAAGTCTAGAAGAAAAAATCTTTGATAAATTAGGGACTTCGCAACACTGGAGCTTGAGATATTGCATTTTTAATATTGCTGAAAGCATTTTTTCGTTCATCATCCCACTTAAATTCAACATCCTTGCAGATCATTTTTTCTAAGGGTTTGATAGTTTCAGCGTTATTAGGGGTGAACTTCCTCACAAAATTGATTTTCCCAAAGAAGGATTGCATAGCCTTTTTGTTGTGGGGTAAAGGAAGCTGAGCTATGGCCTTAATTCATTATGGGTCTATGTGAATTCATGCTCGAGATATAATGTGACCTAGTAATTTCTCTTCCTCGACGCCAAAGATAGTTTTCTTAGGGTTTAAATATATACCGTATTTTCTACACCTTTCAAAAATCTAGGTTAGATGTTGGATATGATATTCTTTGTTCTTTGAATACACAGTTACGTCGTCCAAATAGACTACTAAACACATGTTTATCAATCCCTGAAAATCTACATCCATGGCCCTTTGGAAGGTTTCCCCTACATTAATTAACCCAAACAGAATGTGTTTATAAGAAAAGGTTCCCCACTTGGTTCGGAAGGTAGTTTTCAATCGGTCTTCCTATGAAACTAGAACTTGGTTGTAACCTAAAAAATCGTCAAACAAGGAGAAAACTTCAGAACCAGACACGGTCTACAAGAGTTGTTCCATTGGTGGGACTAAGTAGTTATCCTTTATTGATGCTCTGTTGAGGTTTCTGAAATCCACACACATGTGGATTTCCCCTGAATTTTTCCTGACATGAACCGAATTTGCTACCCAGGCAGAGTGTCTAACTTGGAATATAATTTTAGCATCCAGTAATTTATTTAACTCTTGACACATGAGGGGTTCCAGATATGGGTGGTACTTCCAGAGATTTTGTTGGAAGGGTTTTACTTTGGATTTTAATGGGATTGTGAGTTGGATAATATGAGTGTCATAAGTTTTCAGATCTCGGTAGGACCATGCAAAAACATCTTTATATTCTCTAAAAAGTTTGAGATAGGCTTTCCTTTCTTCTTTAGACACTGTCTTGCCTAGATTTATATTTTTAGGGTTTTCTGAGGTTCCTAGGTTTATAGTCTCGTACATGGGACACAAGCTCCCTGTCTTTGTATTTGTTGACCCTTTGAATCTTTCCCTTAAGTCAAATAGGTTCTCCAAATTGCCTACCCCTTTTGTTATTGTTTGAAACCTTGGTTTGATAGTTGAGTGATCTATTTCACCTCTCTGTTCATGGGAATCAGTTTCTACTGATTGCTCTTGGAATACTTCGTCCTCAATAGCTAGATATTTAAAAAAAATCTGATTGGTTAGGAAGTTTATATAATGTTCATCTCCTTGAAATACCTTCCAATTAGAAATATTGTTGGGCATTGATGGTTTGTATAGAAGTTCCACAGTGAACTTGGAGGCTTCATAGCCTTCTAAAGGGGATAGCCTCAATGCAGCAATGGTAAGGGAATCAACAAGAGTATTATTCATCCTCGAAATCATTATTATATTGAAGGCCTCAAAATGTTCTATTAGCCTGTGCACTTCCTTTTGATAATTCCTTAGGTGGGGAGAGTTGCAATGTATAGTATTCTTTACATTCCTAACGATAATTTTAGAGTCCCGAAAAACTCTTACTTCTTTAACATTTAAGTCGATGGCTTTCTTCCGTCCTTGCACTAAAGCTTCGTACTCGACAGTATTATTAGTGCATGCAAATTATAGTTTGCAGGACAAGAATTTTTTCTTCCCCTTTGGGTCAATGAGGATACATCTCGCTCCTGACCTTTCTGGAAATTTAGACCCATCAAAGTACAGGGTCCAAACTTGTGAGAGAAAATCATCATCTTCTCCTTGCCTACTGACTTCTTTCTCTCCACCTATTTTTTTGTGGTTTCCAACAGAGGTTCTTGACAGAAGAGGGTTTCTTTTGCCACTACCGGTAGGTTTACTTGAAAATCCATTTCGGAATTTTGAATAAGAGGTACATCAAATGAGAGAGGGGATAAATTTCCGAAATCAGAATCGTAGGAGTAGTTTCCTAGCACGGAGAAATCTGTCGACGAGGGTTCGTTGAGGGATTCTAAATCGGTGACAATATGTTTGAGATACCTTTCCCTATCGATCATAATCATGTTTGTGTGTCCCTTTAATGGAAACCATAGGTGAACCCAGTCCGTGCTAAAATGTCCATTCAACTTCTTGGACCAATCTCAACTAAGTAGCAGTCCATAAGCTTCTGGTATATATACTACAATGATGTCAATCACAACTTAGGAAATAAAGTGGAACCCAATTGCCCCAAGCTTCCCAAAAATAGTCATCAAGGCATAGTTTCCCAAAATTTCTAGGATTCAAGAAAGGAGAAGAACCAAGTCAATTCGTCTTTTCTATCCCATTTGAGGAGTTCTCACCACACCCACTATTTTCCCCAATATTCTACCTGATACTCTATTTATTCATTGGTTTGATTCTTGATCAACTTGTCAAATCTAAGTTGGTATAGGACTTATGGCTTGGGTATTTATGCAATGACCTATGAAGCAATTTTGTATCGGTTGAGCTCGAAAGAGTTTGAGTCCCTATGTGTGCCAAATCAAATTTTATCTTCAATGCGAAAGATTTTCCTTTTCTCTTTTATATTTTTAAGTAGTTATTTTTAAATGGGCAAGTGGAAAATAAACAAAATCAAGTAGAAAACCCTAATGTCCAATGACACCTTGAAATCAAAGAGAAGTTAAATTTCGGTATGAGGGGCAACGCTTAACTGGAATATCTAATAGGTGGTGATGTGCAAGTGGGTGACTGAATATCCTTCGATTGTGATGGGATTGAGAGACTTTTCCCGACACTAAGTGACATGATCAATGACAATGCACTTGAAGAAAGTCATGAGAAAATGTAATGAAACAAAACAAGTCTTGGTAACTTTTTATAAAAAACAATTGACTCATTTTCCACCCTTTTACCTTTTTTTAAAATG
>SNQJ01S0011604.1:0-30703 GCA_010110895.2 Picea sitchensis
CAAGTTTTTGGAATGAAATTCTATCATTAAGGTACTTATTTCTCCCTTAGTACCATTTATTCCCTCTCATTAGATCTTCCATACTCTTATTCATAGAGTTGTTTTGGTTGTTCAACTACCATTCCCCTCTCATTAACTTATTTGTCTTGAAGCTAGGAAAGGGAAATAACTTATTATTTTCCAAATAAAATATCTCAGGAGGAGATTTAGGTCATCTTAGCATAATGAACCCCTCCTTAGGCTCCCTCATTATTTCCTCTAGTGGTATCATGTCCAGTAATTTAAGGCTTCTCCCCCATAGTCAGTTGTTGGAATTTACAATTAAACCATAATCCATATACAATGTTTAATATTCCATGACATGGCTAATCATTAACATGGCTAATTACAAATTGGGAAACATGAGTATTACAATCCCATCCCCCTTAAAGGAACATTGACCTCGATGTTCTTTGCCTCTTAGAAACACTAACCATGCTTCCATTTTTCAGTTGTTTTAACACTGCTATTCCTCTTCTTGGTCTAGTCCTTTCCATACTCCCGACATCTAGCACATGCCTACAACAATTTCAAACAACAAGTATATTAATTCCAATTTTATGCAAAAACATTTTTATTGTTTTTCATAATTCAAGAGTAATTTTACATATCAACACAATACTTATATATGAAATTCATGGATCCACATCCATATGGAGATCTCAATAACTTGGCTCACTATTTTGCTTTGACATACCCATTATGCACATTATCCCAATCAACAATTTACAAGAGTTATCGAAGTCTACTCTTCCTTGCAGTCACTCACCCTCATGGCCCAGGCTCAAGCACACCCCTCTATTTTATATAGTCTCTTGGGAGATCTGTTATTCCTTTCCAAGGATTTTCCGCAAAAGAAGATCTTCAAAGACTTCACCGAGTCTTTTAGTCAAGGATTCTCTTTGAATTTCTCTGCTGAGGAGTCTGTCTGGTCTACATTACCACTACACAACATCCTTTGTGGTGATCATGGATTACCATAGGGTTCTAATGTCACAGTAGTATCATTTTTCCAGGATTTCCATATTGAAATCCTCCATCTATCCCTCCAGGACATATCTTTCATTTCACTTGCATCGCATGCACACAATAATCCATGAGACGTTATCATTGGTTTATTTAAAATTTCTCAAATCTATTACCCACAGATTTCAAATTTCACATTTCCATTATCAAATATGTTCCATATAGGAACCAAATTCACAAGTATGATACTTCTTTCTCATATCAGTTTGGCTCAACAAACATTGGTATTCCTTATGGGCTTACTTGTTCCATATCCAAGACCCTTTTTCCTACAACTCTAGATTGACACATCCAAACAAATTGTTAGTTCTCATGCACATTGTATTTTCAAAATTGTGGCTTCCAAACAATTTCATAACTGTGCATACTAACAATCAAATCATTTTTATATATTCAATAAAATAGAGGGAATTATATTTCCTTGCACATACATCAATTTAGCATCCAATATTTTCAAAAGGAAATCAAACATTAAATGAGTTTAATCAATGTCCCAATATTCATGGCCACACATACACAATGCACCCTTGCATTGATTTCAAATTACCATTCTCCATGTCAAACACTTTTCCATGGTATGTTGGGACTAAACCAACCTCTCACCAGATGAATCATTTATTCATATTCATTACTACAAGAGGAATTTTTTTCCCTTCTTTGAACTGATCATAACCTCCAATTAGAATTGAAATAAAATTTCATATGAATTCATTTAATCATTCCTTTTTGATGGGTAACCAGGTGTTGGATAGGAAGTTTTGGAATAAAGTTTTGGGGAAAATTCCTAAGTACATAAGAAGTGTAAATAAGAGATTCACAGAGGAGAATAAGAAATATGAGGAAGTGTGTATCTGAGCTGCATCCATAAGGACATCGCGTAGTAAACAAAATAAAAAATAGAATAAAGAAAAGAGAAGAATAAAGAAGAATAAAGAAAGAGAAGAAAGCAGGCGAAAAGGAAGAACGACAACTCAACATTCTAAATATGGAAGGACACGCAAAAGTGGCATGCCGATGGAAACACATAATAAAGCAGTTGAATAACCAGTTGACTAGATTATCCATGCATTGTAATGGGTTTTGGGATGAACGAAATAGGGTTTTAAACCCTAGATTTGATGTATAAATAGGTAATGGGTTGGGAGAATAGGGGTTCTTGTCCATGAGATATTTTTTGGGTTCATTTTCTTTGTTTCTGAATGTAAGGGATGATGCAAAGAGAGAGAGGCTTGAACTACAGAGCGGCTAGGCTAGTAGAAGAGAAAGATAAACATGATACATCCTGGAAAGTGCAATGTGTAAGCATGAAGAACTTAACAAAAGCATAATAAAAAAGGCAACCATTATGGATGTAGACCAAAGTTGGGTGAACCATGTTAAATGTTGTGTGACATGTATTTTATGTGATTACTGATGAAATTTTGTCTAGATGCATAGTAGATTAGCTTTGTATTATGGTTAATATTTGCACAAACAATCATGACTGTTACAATAATGAGTTTATGCAGTAATCTGGAATATAATGATAGTCCAAATTTAAGTCACTAAGTAGTTAACACAGAACAAGGGTTGAGTTACGTGCACAAACATAATAAGGAAGAATGAACATAATGATCACCTCCTATTCCCTCACTAATGTAGAAACCTGGTTCTTGCAGTCCCAATAGATACCTTAGGTGAGACTTAATTTGCGCAAGGAGTTGATGATGAAATGTCTGATTTCTAGTAGGTTTTGTTGTTCATAGATAAATCGAACCTAGGGTCTTACAAACCATACTTAGCGCCAACAAATGGTTCCATTGTTGGGACTTAGAATTTGCGATTAAGGGGATTTTTTGGAAGACGACTAAGAAGGATATATCAGAATGGTTGGAAATGAAGGAATGAGAGTTTGCTCGACAGGAGAACATAAACCCTCGAATAAGTGAAAAACAATGGATGCAAAGGTATGTGTACACAGATCTGCATGAAATTTTCTTTGGTGAATTTCCAATTATTCTGATAGAGTAGATAGAAATATTAGTGGAGAAAGCAAGAAGGTATAGAGTTGCATCACCGAGGAATTGGACTTGTAAATTGGTAAGAAAACTAAATTATGTAAGTAATCCAACTACTCGTGCAATTGATTTTTGGTTGGATAACATACTAAGAGGATATATTACAAAATTTGCAGTAGATTGTATTCAATTATACAATGTCGCAGAAATGGACTTTTTCAAAGGTCCATGTGTGAGGTTCTTGAAATAATTAGGTACATGGATAACAATATTATTGTGTGAAAAGTGCGTGATGATAATGCTCTCCGACTACTAATGGCCTTCACACACATAGGGGAACCGGGGGATGACAAGAGGATAGTTTGAGAGAATGAATGAAGCGATGAAAAAGGAAGGGAGAGACTGAGGGTGAAAGAAGAGGGTATACCAGAGGAAGAATACAAGTTTGAAGAGATGCAGAGAGGAAGGAGGTACAAGAGGAAAAAGAATAGATTTGAGAAAGGAGAGCCTTAAAGTGAGCCAAATGGGAGATAAACTTGCACAATAGTCTAAATCATGGAGATACCATATATAGTTGGAGAAGAAGAGTATTTTTTAGTCCAGTCTAGTAATAGAATAATCGTTAAGTCCTACTCAGATAGGTTCCTATTTCGAATCCACAAACCCATGTGCGTCTCCAAAATAAGAAATAATAGTTGAAGACTTATCAAAAGAAATTGTAGCTAGCCAGGGAGGAATGAGTAGTAGCAATCATAGTAGTGGAAGCAGTGCGCAGAGTCATAGTCATGATCAGACTCAACCAACATCACCAAGAGGAGGTAATAAACAAATAAACATGGTAGGGGTAGAAAATACTCTTACACAACCTAGGTTCTGGGGAGTTGGGTTAGAAGACCCAGAACAACACTTGTTTTTTTGTGAGACAATTTAGTATGCAAAGAATGTCCAAGACGAGGCTGTGAAGATTTCACAATTGGCAACAAATTTTAGAGTTCGTGTATTGGTATATTACATGAATCTGTAGAGTACCAAACCTATAGGTCAGGCCAGGACTTTGGTAGAAATAAGGCAATTTCCATTGAAGGAGTTCAAGAATCCAAATTCAGAGTCACAATACATCACAGAGATGAAGGAGATTAAAAAGGTACAAATGAAGTTAGTATGCGACTTTGATTAAAGGTTCAAGGATTTGATGGGTAGAGTCACTTTCCAAATCCCCGATCAAGAACATCAAGAATGGTTTATTGGAGGGCTTCTACCACACATTCACAGGTTGTTGATTCAAAAAATGATTGCGTTGCAGCCTGAGGCACTAGAAATTACAATGAAATTGGAATCATCGCCTGTAGGAGATAGTGGAGGGATGGCACAAGTTCATATGTATTTGGATGCATTGAATATTCAACTGGAAGAAATGAAAAAGGGAAAGGATAAATGTGAGCATGTTTGGCATACAAAATGTAGGATTGAAGGACATCACAAGGATGAATGCGCAACATTCTTGTAGTATTTGGAAACGAGAGTGTCAAATCCATTATGAGGAGGAGGATATTGCGAGATATGTAAGAAATGGGACCATCACCCAACCGAGTTACCACTACCATAGAAGTATTAGAGTACCCGAAGGAACTTATTCTGCAATTTTTGCAAGTCAGTGGGACAGGGCGAGAAGGATTGCCACGCATTCGACCTAATGAGGGAGAACACATTAGATATGTATATGGTTTAGGAGGATAGTGCTACAATAAAAGGGGGTGGTCCACAATATAATACTCAAAGAGGCTTCAATATAGGGAATACAGGAAACTTTGGCAGAGGTTGAGGTAGATGAAATTTTTGTTGAAGAGGAAAATGACTGATTATATGTTATAATTGTAATCAACCCAAACACTTGGCTCGCAAATGTCTAAATATGTGTACAACATGCACATACTGCATAACACTAGATCATGCAAAAAAATATTGTCCTCAACGTGTTGTGAAATGACAGGCCAGAGGAAACCAGAACTAGAATCTGAACTGAAATGTACAGAAAATATCAGCCAAAATACATAAGATAGAATCAATAATAATAGTTGTTACATGCAGAGGAGATAGAAAATGAGCGGACATGATGAATGAAGGAAAGAAGACTGAACAGTGGATCAGGAAGCTAGCAGGGCCTATTCCAGCCTTCAATCCTCAGCAAGAAAAGGAGACATATCAAAGAGCCTGGAAATAGGTACTCAGATTGGATTGGGGAGAGTCAACGTAAACCACGCCTCATGTTGAATATGACGATGTGCCAAAGAAACTGACGAAAAAGGTAAGCATTCTAATAGAATTCTTGAAACGTTGTGTATATATTATGAAGGATGAAACTACACTAGGTACATTATATGACATTATTAATCACTGCACATGAGGAAGGTAAACTCGCATTGCACAAAGGATGGTAAACTAGGTACTGCATAGGAAAAGGATCAACAAAGAATTCAGATTCAGTGCGCAAATTGAGGAGTATGATGTGGATAATGTTATGTTGGACTTGGGATTTGATGTGAATGTGTTACCTAAGAAAACGTGGGAGCTGATGGGAAAACCAATGTTAGTATAGTCTGTTGTTCAACTAAGGCTTGTAAATCAACAAAAAATAGTATCAATTGGTTGTTTGATAGGGGTACCTGTGAACATAGATGGGGTGTGCAATGTGGCAAACTTTGAAGTAATTGAGATCGTAGATGACATTCAACCATATCCAACACCAATGGGACTGGAATGGGATTTTGAGAACCAAGACATCATCGAATTGAAGACAAGGGAAATGATATTTGAAGTTGGATATTTGAAATTTACTGCACCCTTGGACCCATCACAATGAAAGAGATACATAGAACCAACCAAAGGGAATGAAATTGGCAACTTATACAACATGACTGTGAGGATGGAGGATTATTTCAACCCGACTATAGATGGTGCGCTAAGTTGGAAAAGTATCATTTCATGTGCACCGGATTATAAACAAGGTCTAGAGTATTGGCAGCGTAGAATGCATGAACTCTCCACTAGACAATGTGCATGTATAACCTGATCCTTGTCCTGGATTGAAACAGAGCTATGTGATCCACCTGGGTATGATTGATTAACTGATATAAGTATGTTTGTAAAGGAATTGGAGTTGTGGGTACTTGAAAAACAAAGGTTTTAATCACTAGATGTTGTCCTGAAAGCAACTCCAGCCATATGGTGGGTTTCACACAGAGAGGGAATAAAATACTGGTCACAGTGAAACAGACTAATGAAATTAAGGTTTGTCATTAATGAAGAAAATATTTCACATAAGTATACAGGAGAGAGTGACCCAGTGGTTCATGTCGAACAGTGTAGGGATTATGGAGTTTAGTACCAGAAAAAGAATCGACAGATATATTTATACACACACTGGATACAATTACGAAGAACTAGTATTTGGAATTGGGAATGCACAGGGAGACAACAAGATGGGAAGAGTTGGTCTAGAGGTTCAAAATAAAATTTATATTTGAACATGAATATCTAAAAATAGATGCAACACTACATGCCATTCAGGCTAAAATATTTTTAGAAGAAGGGTTGATGGAGGTGGTACCGGTATGTAGTGCACACATAGCCAAGATGACTGTCCACGAGTTATTGGAGTGTTAAAATGTGGCTAAGGAAGAACATGATGAAGAGGATCCCAGAAAGGTACAAGTACCTGAAACAAAAGGAGAGTGAGTAGTAGAAGGGCCAGAGCTTGAATATTTCACACATACACAACCTATAAATATGTGGAAGGTAAACATTGGGATGATAGCGAATCCCAATAGTGTGTCCAACACTAAGGATATTATTGGAGTGATGAGACAGTAGATAATATTGCAGACTTATTGAAAGAATATAAATACCTTTTCCCAATGACATTTTCAAAGATGAAGCACTAAGGAGATTATTGGAATGATGAGACAATAGATAATATTGCAGACTTATTGAAAGAATATAAATACCTTTTCCC
Source organism: Picea sitchensis (assembly GCA_010110895.2). Classification (NCBI taxonomy): domain Eukaryota; kingdom Viridiplantae; phylum Streptophyta; class Pinopsida; order Pinales; family Pinaceae; genus Picea; species Picea sitchensis. The sequence continues at coordinate 7,075 of SNQJ01S0011604.1, forward strand.
AATGAAATTTTCAAAGATGAAGGGAATAGTAAGGGACTTAAGAGAGATGAATATTCCATTGAAACCAGGAGCTAAGCCAATGCAAAAAATCCCTTACAGGTTAAATATGAGGTATAAGGAGAAGGTGAAGGATGAAATCAATAAGATGTTAGACGCAGTAATCATCGAACCGATAGAAGAATCTGAGTGGATCAGTCCAATGGTAGTGCAGAACAATAATGAAATATGAATCAATATCTTCATGGATCTAAGGAAGCTAAATGACATGTGCTTACATGAGACATTCCCAACACCATTCACATATGAGGTACTAGAGAATGTAGGAGGCCAAGAAACTTTTTCTTTCACAGATTGATTCTGAGGGTACCATTAGATAAATATTACGTAGGAGGATTGACACAAGACCACTTTTGCAACTGAGTGGGGGAGTTATCAGTATACAATAATGCCATTCAGATTGAAGAATGCTCTTGTGGTGTTTTCCATAGTAGTGGTTTCAACGTGAAAGGAGTTCATCCATAACTTCCTTGAAGTGTACCTAGATGATTGGACTGTGTTTAGTTTATTGAAGGATCATATAGAAAACCTAAAGATAATGTTGGATCTATGTATATAGTGTCATATTTCATTGAACTTGAAGAAGTGTATTTTTTGTGCGCCATTTGGAATTATGTTGGGACATGTAGTTTTCAAACATGGATTATTAGTAGATACAACCAAGATTGCAGTAATTCTGGAATTAGAACCACCTACATCAGTCAGAAAACTAACAGAAAATATGGGTCATATAGTTTATTAAAGGAAATTTATCAAAGGATATGTTCATATCACAACACCAATGGAAAATTTAGTGAATACAGAAGCAAAGTTTCAATGGAACAAGGATTGTCAGAAGGGGCTGGACACCCTAAAGTAGAAACTTGTGACTACGTCAATTTTAATTTTTCCATATTGGAAAAAAGAGTTCCATGTACATGTAGATGCATTGTCCATAGTGTTGGGTGTAGTATTATACCAATTAGGGTAGGGATACATAGATCACCCTATTTATTTTTCAAGAAAGAAGTTGTCTATAACAAAGAAGAACTATACGAACACAAAACAAGAAGGATTGAAAATGGTCTACGCAATACAAAAATTCAGGAATTATTTATTGGGATCTCACTTTAATATGTATACAGACCATTCTTCATTAAAATACTTAGTTAACAAGACAATGTTGGGGGGGGAGAATATGCAGATGGATATTATTATTTTAGGAATATGACTTTGAGGTTGTAGTGAAACTAAGGAAGTTGAATGGAGGAACAAATCATCTATCGTGCATATTGTTAGGTGAATATGTAGGAAACTTACATGACATCTTCCCAGATGCACACCTATTTGCAGTAAAAATGGTGGATGATTACTTCTCAGACATTGTGCAGTTTCTAAATACATGTATGGCTCCATCAGACATGATGGTTGTTCACAAGAAGAAATTGGTAGTGAAAGAAACAAATTATCAGTTGATTGCAGGGAATTTGTACAAGATGTGTGCAGATGGAATATTGAGATGTTGTGTGCTGGAACATAGAAGGTCCATGATACTTGAAGAAGTGCATAATGGGATTGCAGGAGGAAATTATGTAGGGAGAGAAACTGCAAAAAATATTTTAACAAATATGTGAAGGAGTACTATAAGTCATGTGATGTATTCCAACAAGTGGGAAAGCCATCCAGGAGGGATGAAATTCCATTGAATCCATAGGTTATGTTGCAATAATTTGAGAAATGGACCATAGAATTTGTGGGGACAATCAACCCACAAGAAAGAAGATCAGGGGCAAGGTACATAATCATTGCGCTAGAGTATTTGACAAGGTGGGTAGAAGAAATACCAGTTACAAATTTCACTGCAAATACTTTTACATGATTTTTGTTTGAGAATGTAGTCACAGGGTTTGAATGTACGTGCATATTACTTAGTGACCAGGGCACATACTTTATGAACAAGACAATTACAACATTAACTGAGGAGTTCCAAATCCATCATCAAAAGAGTACCCCATATCATCCTCAAGCCAATGGAACAATGGAATGTTTTAATAAGATCTTGGAGAATTCCTTGACAAAAAATTGCAACGTAGGGAGAGATGATTGGGAATTAAGAGTTCCTATAGTATTATGGGCTTACAAGAATACAAGTAAGAAGCTGACAGGGCAGACACCTTTCAGGTTGGTCTATGGGAAATAAGTAGTAATTCCTATGAATTTTATTCTACCTAGCCTACACATTGCAACAATCAATGATCTATCCGACTCTAACACATTAGAGGAGAGACTATCAAAGTTGGTACAAGTTAAAGAAGATTGGTTTGTCACAGGTTTCCATCATCAATTTTATAAAGCAAGAGAGAAGGAATGGCATGATTGACACATTAAATAGAAAAAATTTCAAGTGGGAGATTCGATATTACTTTATGACAATAAGTTCATGCAACATCCAGAAAAGTTTAGAATACATTTGTTAGGACCCTATGTGATTCAACATGTCACAGAGATAGGTGTTGCACAGTTTGAAACCATGATTGGATAATTCCTCGGAGGAATGGTGAATGGAAGTCAGATGAAACTCTATAGAGACAACTGACACTCTGCATAGTAATCTGGGTTTTACCATAACACATGTATCATAGTAGTTGTACTATAGTAGGAAGGAAAAACATATAAAAACAAATAAAAAGTAAAAAAGGGAAGAAAATCAAATAAAAAGTGGATATAGAATAAAGAAAAAGAGTGTCAAAGAACCAAGGCATAGAATAGTTGTGTATAAGGATTGATTATCACACATCAAAATATAACTGCACCAACTTAGAAGAAAATACATAAAAGAGAAAGAATGTGAAGCACACATATGCAAAAACAAGAACTATTGCAAAGTTGGGAAATGACAAGACCATTAAAAGAATTAAAGCATGAAAATGATGACTACGAAGCAGGAGTGACAGGTAACAAATGTGTCATATAGTCTTAAATGGTAAAAGTTGTTGGAAATCATGACAGATTGACAGTATGAGGGAAAAATCACTTGACAGATTTGGCAATAAAGAAGCATTTATTTAACAAGTCATCAACCACGGTGGAAGATTGGACAAGGTAGGTAAGGCTAGATGAGACATGTACAGTTAGCATGAAGGCACAAAAACAACACAAATTCATTATGTGTAAGTCACTATTGCATGAAAGTGGGAGAAAAGCAGAGTGAACTAAAGAGAATTCTAGAGCACCAGAGCTAATCTATAGTTATCACAGAACAAATGCATAGCTAGTCTAGGAATCCGTCACAGAAGACGATGGCCCCACCCAAAGTTGGATCTTCGTATGTAGCAGTGAAAAAAAAATAAAGACGATCAATAGAGACACCATAGGTCGAGGAAGTCGCCAAAGCTTTGACTTCGACGTCATAGGAGAGTCTCCACAAACATTACCCACCACCGAGGATGGATGACGTGCCACCAATCCACATACCAACCAATGGGAAGTACCCTCTAGCGAAAGTACCATTTCCTCGTGGTGTAAGTAGTGAAGGAAAAATTATTGGAAATATTATCGGACTAAATTTTATGGACCATGACATCATTGATGCACAAAAATTCCCAACATTGGTAAAGGAAAATCACTTGCGCACTAAGAGTGTACCAGGTATAGGATAAATGTTACTAGAGACACATAAATGGGTGACAGGGTTGGAGAAGGAAGGTATAATGAACTGGTTTGAGATTCCACATTTTAGGTGAGTGTGGAAATTAATTCATGTGTGAAGGTGTTTCTAAGCTGTTTTCATGGGGAACACTCTAGCTTGATCCCCTAGTATCAATCGATACTCCACTGATTGAACATATTATAGGACTTCCAAAAGATGGTGAGGATCCAAGCCTATTTCTCAACAAGGTGGGAGAGCGATCCCTCTCTGAGTCGATGAGAGAAAAATTCCAGACACATAGAGGAAAGAAAAAGCTATATCAATGATAAAAATGTGAGGATTGCAACACAGGTACTGGCCTACAAGATGTTGTGAATTTTTTGCAAAGATGAAATACCAGATGTAGTCATTGTAGCCGCAGAGAAATGCTTGGAAGGGATTCAGATGAACTAGGACACCTTCTTGGTGAACCAATTTTTACAGGATTGCATTGAGGCCTAGGAAAAGGGCACATAATTCCATTATGCATGGTTGTTGATCTTGATTGTGCTAGTCAATTGGAAAGAACCAGGGCATTTCCAGTGCATGTGCACATCAGGAAAAGGTAATTTGGCTGGGAGGTATTCCAACTTATGGCACACGACAATTAAGAGAAGAAAAAACGACAATAATGCCACTTTTTTTGTATACTTGGAAAATATCACACATTTAGTTGCACACACACTTCACATATCAGTAGAGATGCTAGCAACATATGATGATACCACACAGTTTAGAGAAAGCATGCACTGCATGTATGTGTAGGACAAGAAGGATCCAATGCGCCAACGGTTCCCAACTAGTTACAGGTTGACAACAAAGGACATGTGCTTGATATTGAATGACTGGGAAGAGGAAGGGAAAATCCCAACATACAAAACATGACAATTAGAGGAGGAATAAGAACAAGATAAAAGTGATGAAGAACAATATGAAAATAAGGGAAATGTTCAGACAAATGGGATTTGTGATATTCCTGGCCCATCCATGATAGAAGCTTAACAAACATGATTCAAGCGAAAGGACAAGGTAAAAGAACAAGCACGAGGGATATGAAAAAAGACCAAAAGACATAGACAAGCCCCAATGTATATTTTAATGAATGATGATATGGATAGGATTGTTTACTAGGTATGAGATGCAGAAAAAGAAACAATGGAGGAGGAAACAAGGATGTAAGTAGAACAACAACAAAAAGTATAGCATTAGCTGGTAGCACTCCAACAAATGTTGGAAGAAATGAACATCACCAAAGAGTGCAGGATTGACAAAGGACCATCCATGATTCCAGGAAAGGAAGTAGAAAATGTGCAGCTAGTCCTAACCTAGTTAATAGTTGGGCATAGGGTGCTATAACTTTATATAGAGGCACTATAATATTTGACAGCCGAATTGAAGCAATAGGTAAATATACTAGGACATCTGAACCAAGTTGTATCGAGGTTGCCAATGTGAAGAATACAAGACTTGCAGGTAGGAATATTACAATAAATTTAGAATAGAGGAGAGAAATCCCATCAGGGGCTCACTATAATAATGGATGAAAGGGTTTAGCTACAACAAAAATATGACGCTACACTTCAAAAAAATAAGGAGGTTGAAGGCCGGGTTGAGGAGGTATTAAAGGATAAAACCAAAGTTGAGGAAAGGGTTAGGAAATCCATTAAGGAGAAGGACAAAGCTGAAAGCATAGAGAAAAAACCCAAGAAGCTTTCCAGAATATATACAAACCAATTCCTGAAGTGCCCGTAGTAGTAGAAGCTATTATGGAGGAACAAGTGTCAAAGATTGGGGAAGTCATTAAGGGATTCAAGGCACAAATTCAGGACTTACAATTGTGGAGCATGCCAAGAACTCCACCAGAAGTGTGAAAATGTAGATAAATAATGGTGACAACAACAATTTCCAACATTAAGAGGATAGAAGGAGAATGCACACAATTTTATGAAGAGAGCACGTAGGTTTGGACATAACTAGTAGAACACCCAAAGATGAAGGCCATAGAGTCCAAGTTAAGAGAAGCACATGAACATGCACAACAAGTGTTAGAAAGGGATGCTACACTTCCACCAGTGGAATGTATGGCAACCATTTTGGCTCAGAGGCGGGCATATGTAGAAGTAGAAAAAATGAGGGATTGGCAAAAGATCTTTCAACAATGATTGGGACCACTATAGGAAGAAGTAGTGAGGATAATAGGGGATCTTGCCACTGTGCAAGGAAAAGTCAAACAGGTAGCATATGAAGAAAAGGAGAAACTGACAAGCTTGATTGTGCATGGGGGCGAGGAGATCACAAAAACAAAGGCCAACTTAATCAAAGAAGTGGAGGTAGCAAAGGCAGCCTCCCAAAATTTTCTTGTGGCATGGAAGAGTAGGAAACAGGCCCGAGTGGCTCAAAATGAGCCACAAGTGAGTGTTGGGGGCTTGTTGGATAGGAATTTTTGGAGAAAAATCCTAAGTACTGAATAAGTGTGCAGAAGACATGCATAGAGGAGAAGAATAAAGGCGAGGAATTGCAGAACTGAGATGCATCCAAAAGGACAATGCACAGTAAGGAGAATAAACAGAGAATAAAGTAAAGAGAAGAATAAAGAAAAATAAATCAGGATATGAAAGAGGAAAAAAAAGAAAAATGAAAGCTCAACATTCTAAAGATGGAAGGACACACAAAAGTGACATGTGGATGAAAAATCACAAGAAAACAATCTAAAAACCAATGACCTCAACTAGTCATGTAATGTAATGGGCTTTGGTTCATTGGCTTTGGGCTGAACCAAGTAGGGTTTTACACCATAGATTTAATGTATAAATAGGTAATGGGTTGGGAGATAAGGGTTCCTATCCATGAGATATTTTTTGGGTTCCCTTTCTCTTTGTCTAAATGTAATGGATGAGAGAGAGAGAGAGAGAGAGAGAGAGAGAGAGAGAGAGAGACTTGCACTATAGAGTAATTAGTCTAGTAGAAGAGAAATATAAACATGATACATCCTTGTAAGCGAAGTGAACAAGCCTGAAGCACTTAATGAAAGCATAATAAAGAAGCCATCCATTGTGGACATAGCCCAGAGTTTTCTAAACCATGTTAAATGTTGTGTGACATGTATTTTATGTGTTTGTTGATGACATTATGTCTGGATGCATAGTATATTAGCTTTGTCTTATGGTTAATCTTTGTGCAAATAATCATGACTATTACAGTAATGAGTTTTTGCAGTAGTATATAATATAATGATCGTATGAATTTAAATCACTAAGTAGTTAACACAAAACAAGGGCTTAGTTACATGCACATACATAATAAGGAAGAATGAACAAAATGACCGCCTCCCTTTCCCTCTCTACTGCAAAATCCTAGTTCTTGCACTCCCAATAGATACGTTGGGTGAGACTTCATCTGCACAAGCAGATGATGCTGAAAGTGTCGGTGTTTGGTGGGTTTTGTTGGTCACACAGATAAATAGAACCTAGGGTCTTAAAAATTGTGCTCAACACCAACACGAGGGTGCCAATCCTCATGGCCACCCAATTCTCTCTTTACCATACTACATTTCTGGTAGAATATTGGAAGATTCTTCTTCCATTATGGGAAGTCATGTACATGCCTATTCATGAAAACATGCATTTCCTGGATGTATTAAAAAATGTGTTTTTTATGATTACTTTTGTTCCCAATCATTCCCGATTGGTCAATACATTCATGACACATTTGTTCATGAATTTATTGTAAGGATTCCAATCATCCTTGAATACCAGAGATTCCATTCTTTGTCTTTCAGGCTCTTTTCCTGAATCATGCCCTTCTTTTGTATCCATGGAATAAACTAGCCACTCAAAAACACATGCATATAATTAAAACATTTTAGAAGGGATTCTTACCCAATCCCTTCATACCTTATGCCACATAGACATGAAATTTTTTACTTGTCTGGTTTCCAACAACCTTTCTGATGTTACTTTATCAATGGTTCTTCACGGGGACTCCCACAATCCCCTCATTAATATTTCATTAGAAGCCCTCTTGTATTTATCCTCTATCTGAGGTTGTCCACCATTGAAAACTATCATTCCTCAACAACTCCAATATTTTCCTATACCTATCATGCATCATCACCTTCACAATTATTTTAGTTGTCATGTTAAATAAAAATGAACGTATCATAACATTTAAATTAACAATCATTCTCATATATATAATAGCATATCTATATTCATTCCATGACAACATCCTCAATGTGTTTACTTGGTGAAATATTACCAACATTCTAGTCATACATCCATCAACACTCTCATTCCATAAACATTCACACACAGTAGCACATGAATTTTTCTCATCCGAGAGAAGCATAATAAACAATAAGAAATGAGTTAATGGACTCTTCCTTATTTCCAGGTCCTCCTACACATTTTGAAATTTTCAACTTAATTTAATTATTCCCAAGGCCTTATTGCCTTTGCAACATCGTGGTTTAACCATGATAATTTATTTAAACATATTAATCAATTTATTTTCCAGCTGTACTTTTTAAAGTTTACAACTCTGTTAGGCAATCAAAGTTTTAATGTGAGAAAAGTGTTCCTCCTTTTCTGATCTATTTTTTATGCAATTAATCCCCTTTGGGATATTTACTTCTTTGTTCCTTGATCCTTCTTAGTCAATTCACCTTGACCTTTCCTAGATATATCAACATTCTAAAACAACAAGATTTTGGTTCACAAATCAAGCATGATCCAATGTATTTTGCACCTTTACCAAATTAGATTGTTCAACATTCATTTGTATGTCTTTCATTCACGCATTACATTTTAAAATGTAATCTAAAATTCTTATACAAACAAACCTTTCATCACACTTCTTAGTTTTCAGACAATCATTAAGGTTATGGCTCCGTTCTCTAGATAGAGTATTTATATAGTTCCTCCACATGGAAATTCTTCAACAATCAACTCTCCCGTTGCATATCCCATGCTATCTCAAATGACCTCAACCTTCATTCAACCTCAACTTCATCATTTTATAGTTTCCCCCCAATATTTCCATAAGGAATATAATCATGCGTTCATATCATTCATTCATAGGATATATTCATACATGTATATTTATTCCATCAACTTGCTTTCATAATGCATTTAACTACATGCTTCAACATGAGGTGTGTTTCTACCATAGACACACTTTATAGTTTCACATGATCATTTACTGAAATCATCTAACTCATGATTTCTCATAAACATTTACATGTGAATATCAAGGGAATATTCATATTTTCTCTTGTCATATGTTATTCTCAAGGGAATATTCATAACTCATGATTCCTCATAATCATTTACATGTGATTCTCAAGTTACACTAGTTCTTTCTAAGGAATGAAGTACACCTTCCTTAAGATATTATTTAAAAAAATAAATTCAAACCCTTCAACATAGGGTCAGCCGTGAACCCATGACATTTCTCAAACTTGGAAAGTAAGAATCCTTCCTTACAGTCCCCTTATTCATACAATCATATCATGCCTTCAATCATACATATACATATATGAATGTTTATGTAAATAGTCTATGCATCACTTGCACACATTTATGCCATTCATTCATATCTATCTAAACTTAATATAAACCTACTTTGAAGGAAACTTACATCCATCCACATGACCGGTATCGCAAAGATAATCATAATTATGCTTCCATCTTTACACAATACTACATATTCAAAATTTTCCGACGATATAGAAAAAATTGGTTGTACTGTCAAAAAATACAAGATAAAAATTCCAATTTTTCATTTTTTTTCAATCTCACCCGAATTCATGAGACTTGAGATGGAAATGGATGTTCTTCACACATGAGACATCTAGTACAAGGTGTCTTTATTATGACAAAACATTGTATTTTTCTCAATACCGATGATACTACCTCTAACCATTGCTCTCTTCAGGTGGTTACCCACTGTTTGACAAAGTCAACATTGATTAGGTCAACTGTCATCGAAATTATGAAGACCAAAAAATATAAATATGTTGCATTTTAGAGATGTTCTGACATTTTTTATGTAACGACAACTATTTAGAAAGGGTATAAGGTGTTCTTGTCAAGCAAAAAACAAATTTATTTTAATATGTCAATTTCATTAGAAAAATATAATATATATTATATTACAACACTCAATTTTATAAGATAATCATCACTGTATTATTGTGGGGAAGAATTTCAAAGAATATTAGAGGTGGGAGAAAAAGTAAAGAGGGTGAAAAGGGTGATAGTAAATGTTATTTCCCTTCCAAAAGATGTTGTACTGCATGTCCCATAATAATTTTAATAACAACAACTAAAATACATTCTAGGAGATATCGACACATTGACGAGGGATCAAATGAATATCATCCTATGGTAATTAGATATATATTCATTATCTGTCTTTATATTGATTGTATTTATAAAATTATATATTGTTTTAATATTTGTTATACACACTAATTTTGCATGATTGTTTGTAATTATAGAGTTAGAATTTACACCTAACTTTCTGCAGAATGCACCAAGTAGCAGTAGAAATGATTTTGTACAAGATGAGGAACATGAAGCGAATAATTGAGATCAAGTTAATGATCCCATAGAAGAAGATGAAAATAATAACATAGTTCAATATGATGGGACAAATCAAATGACCCAAGTCTTTTTCGCTCAGTCAGATGAGGATGGGGACATTGATGGTATTTATGATGAACCTTTGATATAACAGGAAAATAAATGACTTTATAAAGGCTCAAGAGAAAATATTCTCTCCGTTACATTGTTGTTGGTGAACTTAAAGGTTATGAATAAATTTTCAAACACGTGTACGACATAGATCCTAAGGTATGTAATACATTTCATCACACATACATAAAGGTTTATTTTTTTCTCTTATTTTTAGTGTTATTTAATGTGTAAAATAAGAATGCAATATTTACGATTAATATTCTTTACGTTAACTAGTTATTTTTTATGTTGTATATTTTTAGGTGAATTTATGTTACCATCATCAAATATTTTACCTCACACATATGGAGATTTACATGCCATTATGAAAGAAATTGGAATGGAGTATCAAACTATAGATGCATGTCCTAATGATCATATTATATATTATGGAAAAAATGTATCAAAAACAAAATGTCCGCAATGTCATATCAGTGGATATCAAACCAGTCAAGTAACAAAAAGGGTTCCTTGAAATATTCTTCGTCATATTCCCATAATTCCACAATTGTAGTGACTATTCATGTGAAAAATCATAGCATAGTTTATGTATTACCATGCACATAACATAAGTTGAGATGGTGTTCTTCAAAAGCCTACACACGGTTATGCATTTAGGGAAATTGAAGAAAAATGGGAAGAATTTAAAGATGAACCTCGTAATTTTAGCCTTTTATTGGAATATGACAGTGTTAATCCATTCAGAGAGCTTAGGTATATTTACTCAATGTGGCATATTTGTTTTCAACAATAACATTCCTCCCTCGATGTTAATAAAAGAGGGAACACACAATGTTGACAATGATTGTTCCAGGTATTTGTTTACATTAATTTTTCGAATGTAACATTTTTATTTTTTTATTTGTTTGCGTAATATCTTTTATTTATTTACTTAATTATATATACATATCATGGTAGTAATTATGTGTAATTTCAAACAACTAGGTAAGTACAAAGTTAGATATATGAATGTATATATCAAGCCTCTTATCGACGAGCTACTAAATTTATGGGCTGACATTACTGTGAATGAAATCTGTAAACCAATCGAGGAGAATAAATTTCAATTTTGTGGAATACTTGTATGGACAATTCATGATACCCTAGGACTACTACATTTTTGTGGTATGTAAAATTTTGTTGCACTTTAATACTATATAATTATTTAAAGACATCATGCATTTTTTAAAAATAATCCTATCATATAATTGACATTAATCCATCTATTGCAGGTCTTCAAACAAAGGGTAAATTTGCATATCCATTTTATGGTCCTAAGATGAAGTATCTTCATTAATGTTTTTAGGAAATATGGTGTTTGATGAGTATAGGCACTTCCTCCCTAAGAACCATAGGTGTTGTACTACTGAAAAACATTTTTTCAATGGGGAAGAAGAGACTGGATTAAAACCACGAAGAATGACACCTCACCTATGGAGATTGGAATATAATAGAAATTGTCAAGGTACACAATTTCTTTATGTATTGTATATGTAATGTTTTGAATTTTATTTTAATTATTCAATTTATTTTACCATATTTGATAATTATTGTTGTGATTTCTATTATGTTCATCAAGGCCACCATTGTGAAAGTATTAATAATGGGCTTCCATGAGGAATGAAATGTAATCCCACTCAATTCATGAGGTTTCCCTACTATGAGGAACTAAAAATAGCTCATTTTTTTTATACAATACATGTCGCAAAGACTGTGAAAGAAATGTTATGGTGAATCGTAGATGGTATGAGGGATAAAGAAAAAAATGTCAAAATTTGTACTGATATTCAAGAAGCCAATCATGCAATGCAATGTGTGATATGATCAAATAGCGATGGAGACCGAAATAACCTTCCATGGTTATTAACATAGCAACAAAGAAATGATGTAAAAGAGGTCATTCAAAGAATTAAATTTCCCACAAGTTTTTCTTCAAACACAAATAATATCTTAACAAAGAGAGGTGAATTTGGTGTGGTAAAAACACATGATTGGAATACCTTCGTTAAGTTAATAATTTTGATATACATATTTCTATATTGTTCATATACATCTTTTAATATATATATTTTTTCTTCTTTAGAAACAAATAAAAACTATTTTTTATTGTTAGAATGTGTTATACCTCTATCTCTCCCAAATGACTTTGACAAAAATGTCAAACAAGTTATATATGATCTTGGAAAATACATGAGGTAAGTAGCTTTGATTTATATGATTTTTTTTTTCAATTTGTTGTTGTACTTAATGACATATGTTTTACTTGTAATTTAATATATATTATGTTTTGTTGAAACGTGTTATTTTCTTGTGTCATGATCTATAGATGGTTGTCATTGAAATAAATCCATCAAGATTATATAAAGTATTGGAAGAGAGAAATTCTTTAGCTAATGTGTGAAATGAAAAAGTATTTATCTCCAACATTTTTCAATGCACAAGAACACTACCTCATACACCAAGTTGAGGATATTGAAATGTGTGGACATGTACACATAAGGTCAATGTGGATGGTGGAGAGGAACTTGAAATCATTGAAGGCTTTGGTTAGACAAAGAGCATGTCCTGAGGGTTCTATGGTGGAGGGATATATTGTATACCAATCCATGGTGTATATTAGTCACTATCTTCCTAAATTAGCAATGCCAACTATGCATGTAGTGGATTGCATTTGGGATGTGAACTCCATCAAAATATTTGAAGGGGAAGTGATAGGTCTCCTGACACTTCGAAGGAAACCAAAGAAAGGATTTCCAACCATGGCCAACACAAGCTAGGATAGGATGGATACATGAAGTTGCAGTCATGAATTGTAAGTACCCAAACATCTTAACAATATTATTTGTATTTCCTTCCAACTTTCATGTGATTTCATCTAATAACATTAAAAATGTATACTCTTATGCAATTCAGAGCCATGACTTGATAACTGAAACCATGGAGGAAGACCTCCATATTGGTTATAGGAACGACTATCAAGCTGTCATTGAACATCATAAAAGCATGGGGCAGACCCCAAGATCCAGTTTACAGGATAAGGTAAATAAAAATCAATCCACATTAACCTTTCATTACTTATTAAATACATTCATGTTTGATATCGTCCATAAATTTAATGTGTTGCTTTGTTTTAATCAGGGGAGAAACACTATCAACAAGCCCATTAGTAATGGAGAGTAGTGCATTGAAAGTGCAGTGACGCCACAACATGGTTCTCCTCAACAACCCCATTCAAGTGGGGTGCAGCCCCATGATTTTTCTACGATTGAGGCCCACGATGGTAATATGACTATATATTATTCATATACTTAATAATTTTTTAGTTATAAATTTTGTACTTCTAATTTTTTTTACTTATACACTTAGGATTGTGTCCTTATAAATTGTGTGGTTTCAATGGTAGATAATGTCATACTTGAGGCTTCCACACCTGAAGAGGAGTACACAGAATCCATTCGAATGGTGTCGACTAGTGCACCAAGTAAATAATTACAATGCATAGTTTTTTTTAATATTACTGAACTACTTCAATGATATTTAAAAATTGTCCATCTAAATTTAATATTTTTTTGTTTTGTAGGCGATGCCCCATCACAGTGGCTTGCACACCATGAGTATGAGACTAGGCATGATTTGCGTGAGAGGAATCAAGCAAAATCAACTACTGAAGAGCCCCCATAAAACAAAGACGTGCATGTTGATGATTTAATTAAGAACTGGAAAGAACATAAGAGGCCTAAAAATATGATGATATATAATATTATTATAAGACAAATCGATGTACATATCGCTAGTATACTCGAAACATTTTTTGGATGATAAGCCTCATTTATAAAAACCATTTTTTATGACATATGCCCTTGAATGAGTTCTTTCATTCTTTTTGTTGCATTTCCTTTGAATGAGTTATTGCATACTTTCTTTTACTTGTGTTAGTTAAATATGAAATAGAAATGGTTAGTAAAATATAGATAGAGAGATAAAACAAATCCAATTCTATTAATTTGTAGTACTTATGTTCAAAGAAAAAGGAAATAAAAAAAAATGTACTTATTTTAGCTTATCTTTCTTGCTTAGCTTAAGAATCACTTTTTATCACTTTTGAATATTTTTAATGCATATTTTCTAGTAGAATATGTATTGGGTACTATGGAATTGAGAGTGATATGGGGAGGGGAGGGTCCATAAGACCTTCCACCTTCACGTCATTGGCCTCATTTAGTAGAGAATTATTTCTTAGAGCCATTTAATCTTGGAGAAAACATCACTTGACCCAACGAAGCAACAACATAGTCAAAGTTGACTTCGTTGTTGCTCCTTAAGATCGAAGGAGGTTTTCTCCAAGAGTCGATGGCTCCAATAAATTATTCTCGAAACCAAGAGGATATTATTCAAGAGTTATATTTAGTTATATATCTATCATGTTTGTAGTTTTTTCTCATCGAGTAAATCCATGTTTGAATCTAGGATGATGAGGGGCTAGTCCAAAAAGAAGGCTTATAAGCTGCTTGGAAGCATTGTCAAGGTATGTTTTGACATTCTCATAAAATGCATCTTAGAGTAAATAATGATACCAACATGAGTTGTATTCATTTTATATATATTTATGGAGGTTGAATGATTTTCCATTGCAAGTATTAGACAAACATAATCATGGATGAGCTACGATCAGGGGAGGTATGTTATCCAAATAATTTTAATGACTATTCAATTTGAATAGGTTTCAAGTACCTTGAATGGGACCTCATATGTCATAATTTTATTGTTTCTTGAGAATTTTAGTATTTTATACATTTGAATTCTTTCTTACATTGATAGGTCAATTCCCAATATAAATTACAAGACATGAAAAAATTCACCAAGGATTGGGAAACAAAAGCAAAGAGTTACACAAAGAAGTTAGAAGAAATATGTTGGTGTAGATCTTGGAGGTAACACATCGGCCTTCACGTTTTTGTTGATATAAAAGCCTTCCTTTGTGTATTTGTTGATATAGAGCCTTCATTTTTTGTTACCAAATGGTTTAAAAATAATTATTTCTTTGTAGTTATAGTATTTATTTCAAAGATCACCACGGTTAAAGAAAAATCCAGTTATGTTGCAATAATAAGTTGTCAATATAGAGATTGTAGGCTATTTTTGTTATGGATATATGATTCTTAAACTCAAATCAATAAACATATTAACACTTAATTTATTATAGAAGATATCCAGTAAACACATTAACACTTAAAGAATAAACATATTCACACTCATAGAAATTGTGATGAACCATTTCATCTTGAGAGAGACAGCGGGAACATCTTGAGGGGCCTTGGATTCCTCTTTTATTCAAAATTTTAATGGTAATTTTAATGGTGTGAAGTTTCATTTGAAGGAAATTCTCTTAGTGTTTCTTCACGTATTCATTTCTCTTAGCCATTAAAGAATCCCAATATCTCTATAATGCACATCATTGGTTTATCTCTGAGATGTAGAATCAATGGATTAGATAATATGTTTGTTACAATATTGTAGAGCTATTCCAAATTTGAATTTCATTATGTAATTGATTTTTGGAAAGAGTAATTCTTCATTGTTATTTTCCATGAATTCCATGAGTCATATTCTAGTCTTTCAAGTCTTACTTTGCTGCCTATAGATTGCTAACAACCCATACAAAACCAATCTACTAGGAAAATCCATCCCATGGGTTGTATGTGGCTCATTAATGAGAAATTGAGGGCCATTATATGGGAAATATGTGTCATATTATCAACTCCATGATTGCCTCTCATCTACGAGGTCACTCTTATTCCCTGGCTTTCATGTTCCTGTTGGTTGATTAGTTGGGACATAAACCAAGTTTTCTTTCATTAGCAATGGAACACCCCTCTATCCCTTAGATTGAGATTTACCTTCCTTACCTATCGAAACTCTTGGTTTCCAATGACTTGGATACTCCATGATCATTGAGTATTGTTAGGACATAAAATAATATAATACTAGGAGTCACAAATTTTATAGTGATTATGCCCCTATGATGCATGTGATTAAAGTTTAGAGATATTGGGCTCCACATTATCTTTCAATGGCATTGATGAATCATTCCACACACGAGTTACACATACAAGAATTTAGAGACTCCTTGTGACTTGGGATTGGTGCAAGGGTATGATGGATAAAATAATCTCATGCAATCTTCCCATCTCTTCACTCATAATATATCCATGTAAATTTATCCACCTTCTCGAGACCAAATATTCATTTGTGAAATTACACCTTCCACCATTTCACATGTTATCTTCCATTAATTTATTACTCAAAATTCACTTTTCATGCACATGCATATCCTTTGTCATGATATCGCTTTTGAACTTAATATTATATGGTAACATTTCTTGAAAAAATCTAAGATTAAGTTCAGAAGCGATGTCATGACAAAGGATATGCATGTGCATGAATTGTGAATTTTAAAATTGACAAAGTCTCTTTCTTCAAACTCAGTTCACTTATTTAAATGAACCCCCTTGATGGATTTTTCTCATTAATATCTTTCCAACGATGGTAATCATGCTCAATTCTGAGATATGGATCAAACGTTATGGCATCCTAAATTTTTTAGACCTTCATTGGCCATTTTCCACCTCACTTCCACATGGCATCCACGTGGTCTACTATCTCTCATTCCATCCGATGTGGTACTGGCGTGGTGCCGTTGGGGCCCTTGTCACCTAGATCATCGATCCTATATATCAACATATATGTTCATTTGGAGCCCTTCCTCATCGTCATCATCGAGGATCCTAATCCCATGCAATATAAGTCACCCCAACCAAAGTTCTAATTATCAAATCTTACTAGTTCATCTCCAGATATGGTGGCTCTTAGACTTATAAAATCAATGATCCCCATAGTGCCAGTTTCCCCAATATGCATAATGAGTAATTCCCATCCCTTAATATTCTTCTTGTGTGACCATGTAGGACCCACGAAAAATCAATGACTGATATTTAATATCAACTACTCACTGATCAAGGGTTGTCGTCAATCTCGATATTTCATCATCGTCAACACTCAATGCCCAACTTCCTTCCTTCATTTCATCGACTTCCCTTGCAACGATGCTACATAGATCACATCAATGACCTAGATTACATGGATATCACCTTCGATAGAATCTATGGTTCTCGTTCCTTCTTGGGATTATCCTATCATCATCTGAAACCTTTCTCTATCCTCTCCCAGATCGCCACTCACCATACTCCAATGAATGGTCATGATCTAACAACATCCAGATCCCACAATCTAGGTTAAAATCAAGCTCATAAGGCTTCCAACCTCCACTTGTAAACTCACGATCATTTCCCATTACTCTGGTGACACATGTCACCATTATGACTCACTAGTTTCCGAGTTGGAAAGCTACCTCATGTTGATGTTATTCTCCATTTGTTTTCACTTAATTGGGATCCACGATGATCTACAACTAAGGTTAATTCTCATCCATGCACCGATCAACTATTCAAATCTCTCCTATGCCTTCTTTCTCGTTGGAACTCTTGGCCAACACATAACCTTACCAACATCCCATGACCCGACGATGACACATCTAGATCCAATGGTCAAAATCTTGTCGTCATCTGCTACCATGGATTGACAATTGTCATTTCTCATTTTGTATATCTAAAAAATAAGATTATTTCATCATCCAAAGGCTGAAACCCAACATGGATTACACTTGGTACCATCTACAAATAGTGTGCTGACACGTGGCCCTATCACCACTTTCCACCTAGTGTGATACATGGCATTAGGGCTCATGTTGACCAATGTCTCAAAACCCCAATTTAACCTATCCATGTGGAATGACGCCCACATGACACGTGGATCCACCCATGGATTGACATGGATACTCACATCATCACATGATACTAGGTCTTACCTAACCATGTACTACCACCTGTCGCATTCATAAACTAAGTCCTCCCTCGTTGTCGGTCTTCTCCAAAATCCAACACTTGAATCTCTAACTACCTATGTCCTGATGATATTGTGACTAGAACTAATGACCCACATCTCATTGAGGTCACCTTCAATGGAATCAATGACTCCTTCTTTGGTTATCTCTTCATCTTCAACAACCTTGGGGTCTACACCCCATCTTGCAAATTATCCACTCCTGATGATGGCATTCCCGAGATCAATAGTCCAGATTTCCTAGCCTATAATCTCACAACCAATATTTAAAGTGAAGGTCCAAAGTACATCCTCTCCCAATGGGGCTCACTTTCATTCTATTGGCCAATACCCTATTGACATATGTCACCACTTAGATACATGTTGGATACCAAATTATAACACCACGTTAGCATGAGGCCTTCATGCCATTATTCACCTTTTTTTCCTTGCTTAGGCAGGGTCTACGATGATCCACGACTAAGAATTAATCTCTCATTTACACTGATTGAAGGTTCTCGTTCACTCTTAAAACTTCATCGTCATAAAAAACTTGTCCCTTCTCTCAACTTTACCAATCGACTATGTTCTAAAAATTATGCCATCAATACCAACGATCCATATCTTTTGAAACCTCTTCCAACAGATCAATAATTCTTGTCCTTCCTCATGGCCTTTATTGTCGTCGACACTCTTTGGATTTTTACTTGTATTTATAGAATTTCCATCCCCAATGATGATGTGATCGGTATCAATGGTCTAGATATTGTTGTAGTTCCTCCCGAAAAATCGATGATCCTCATTCCATATCTAGAACCTAAGACAATCCACGACGGAGATCAACTCTCACCTATGTACCAATCAACAAATATTGTTTCATACTTATCCTTTATTGTTGTCGACACTCTATAGACATCACTCAACCTCTTCAACATCCTACACTTGACAACAATGCCATTGGCATCAATAGTCTACATCTCATCAGGGTCATTCCTGAAAGATGGAGGGTCGTCATTTTGTCTTAAGGTTTCCTCCATCATTTTCATCGATCTTCACATTATCCCTAACAATTGGTCATTTTTTATGATGATTCCTTTCCTAACGAATTCCTAGTATATACTTGCCATGCCAATCCAATGGTTGTATATCCTCTCATCGTGAATGCAAAGTTTTCTATAGGAAGATTGTTTGATCCAAGTCTTAACCAATTTCACAGAATTCTTCTAAGTATTTTCCAAATGGTCTTACTAAGTCTTTAAGGGATTTCACCTTACCTAGAAACCACTAAGGAAATTCTTTCTTCACCACTTAGGTGGATATTTTCATACTGTAAACTGTCCATACCAAGAGAGGGGATGTTGGATTACTGANNNAGCGTAATTATAATCTTTATTATACAAATAATCCAAGTGTTATATCAATGTAGAATTATTATCCAATAATGAGAAATAAGAAATGAACAATCACACACATACACAATACCAATGTTTTATGTGGAAACCCAAATTGGGAGAAAACCACAGAATGTTTTATCTTAAATGTCTTGAAGAATTACATTCATTGGAAGCACCAACTTCCTTTTTTTTCTTCAGATGCAACTGGAAGGAGGCTCCAACCTCCTATTTTATCAGGCTACAACCTGAGGGAATCTCCAACTCCCCATTTCTATGGCTACAACCACAAGGAGGATACAACCCCCTATGTTCTCTGGCTACAACCAGAAGGTGGCTACAACCACCTGTCCTTTCCCCGTCCAACCACCCTAAAGTACAAGTAGAATGATGGAACCACTGTCACACTATCACTGTGAGATATGCCATTGTAATCATGTACCAATAAACCTTAACCATGCATCAACCATGCATCAACCTGTACCTCAACCTGTAAGCAACATGTACCATAAACAAGTGCATCAACCATGCACCAACATGTACCAAACAATTTGTAATCAACATGTACCATAAAAAAGTGCAACCAACCATGTACCAAGTATGTACCAATCATGTGTCAAGTACTCATCAACTATGACTCATAAATATGTACCAAAATCATCAACTATACACCTTATGTATGTGCCAACTCATCAACTACTTGTCTCAACCATGTACCCAAATTGTACGTCAACCAAAATCCCTCATCAATTTCATCATCTAAATATTATTTGTAACTCTATAATAGACCTGGTGTATATGATCACATACCTGAAAACCTTCCTTAACTTTAGCAACAAGATACTAGCATTTTCATCAAATGTTTCTTTAGTCTCACAAGACTCGTTTTGGATTAGTCAACAACCCTAACTTGAAATAATCATAACTTTGTACCTGTAATGAATAAAGATCTAAAAATTATACACAATGTTATTCAGTGTGTTTTATGCATTTCCTCCAGGTGTCACTACTTGGAACCTCTCAGAAAAGGAGTTATGGAAAACATGGCACACCTTGCTAAATTCTGGCTTATTCTAGAGAGAAACCTTGTAGAGCATTCCCCGCACATAATATTTGTTGAATTGATATAAAAATATTAAAAAACATACTACATACTTTACACTAACCAACACATTTGGTCGTACTAAATTTGGATCTGTTATGAAGAAGTTATGACATTTTTACCCGAAACACCTATTTTTGACTAGTTTCAGGACTAGCCACAAACCCTATTTTCCACGGAGTGTAACTCCAAAAATACAACGAACCATAAGATGAATGTTTTACCACAGATACTTGGATATTTTTTCTCAATGGAATAGCAATTTCACAGTCTGAATCATTCTATAAAAAACGTTATTGTGAAAATGGTGATATGACCTGAAACAAACATACCTTAGAAAGCATCATCAAAAGAATTTATCCTTCCTTGAATTCCGAACTTCGTTTCTACACTTTCCTTAGAAATTAGGATTATATATCCTTTGGTTACCTTAGACACCTATAGGTATTCAATATTCTCAAGTGCGTCCTAAATGAGAGAGCCTTGCCTCTTATTTATACTCTCCAAGTAGCTTCCTTAAAAACATCTTCTAGGTCACTTTGCCCACTTTCCTTATTTTAGGGTTAATCCACTTCTAATTTCTTTATTAAATTTATTATTGAATTAATTTATTTTGTATTAAATTTGAATTATAGTACACTCATCACTTCACTTTATTATTTACCTTTTAAAATCTCTTAAACCACATTGACTACTTTGACCTTTTGGGGCTTCTAGATGACATATGAGGGTCCTCCAACTTCATAAGGTCATAACTCTCAAACCGTGAGGATTTATGTGACGTTACACATAACACAAGAAATGGAATGACATGTACTATCCATATATAATACTATTAACTGAAAATATATCAAAACTCATACCATTATTCATCAAACAAACTTGTTTCCATTACCCAAACTTGGGTTCTCCAACTTATCATGGCCATAACTCTCTAACCGTGAGGAGTTATGTGACGTTCCACATACAACTGGAAATGGAATGAAAAGAAATATCCATATAGGATAGTTTCACTGACAAATTCACTGGAGTTCGTCTCATTATTCCACAAACAAGCATGGTTTATCTAACCATACTTCTAGGATAACTCAATCCACAAAGCGTCTTCCCGTGGGGGATTTCACCATAAGGGGACCACTTTGGAGTTCATCCATTTATACTTATTATAAACCATGAAAAGACAATAATGATTCATCTTTAAATCAAGAAATCTTGGGTCCATTACCCAACCTTTGTGCTACGGGGACTTCTTCAAGGGTTGACATCAATGACAACCAACTTTAATCAACAATCTCCCCCTTCGGCATTGATGGCAACACTATGATGCAATACTAAAATCATATCACTCATGCCCCCCCTAGAACCATGCCTCTGACCTCTACCTTTGTCCTCTTCATCTGATAAATCTCTCCCTCTTTGTCATCAATGGCAAAGGTATCTTTCCATTTGAGGTTGCTCCCCCTGACTGAACTTTCCTCTTATGGTGCTTCCTCGTGTAAATCTAAGACATATAAGATAAGCATTAAAAAATATTTTATTTTGGAGTAGAAATAACTCCAAGTATTTGGTGAATATATTTAAAGGATTCCCATGGAAGTGGTTTTGTGAAGATTTCTTCCACTTGTTCTTTTGTGCCCACATACTCAACTTTGATGTTCTTTTCTGCAACTTGCTCCCATGGAAAGTGATACTTTACAGGAATGTGCTTTGTCTTGGAGTGCATAACCGGGTTCTTCGAGATATTGATGGCGCTTGTATTATCACAATAGATTGGAATGGGCTCATCATACTCAATTTGTATATCTATCAGAGTTTATTTCATCCAAAGAACCTGTGTACAACATGATGTTGTTGAAATATACTTTTCCTCGACTGTAGATAAAGATACAGATGATTGTTTCTTGCTTATCCATGATAATAAACACTCACCCAAGTAGAACACTACTCCACTGGTGCTTCATTGGTCATCAATACAACCTTCCCAATCTGCATCTATGTAGGAAATAAGTGATATATCTTTTCCTTTTGGATACCATAATCCAAACTCTTATGTTTCTTTGAGATATCTGAAAATCCTCTTCATTGCTAACACATGTGACTCCTTTGGTGTTTCTTGAAATCGTGCCACCTATCCAACTTCCTACATTACATCTGGTCTGGATGATTTCACATATAGTAGGATTCCAATCATTGACCTATATTGCCTTTGATATGTAGACTTCGAATCATCATCTTTGCTCAACTTGCAACTGATTTGCATGGGAGTGATAATTGGTTTGCAATCTTCCATTTCGAACCTCTTTAGCATTTCTCTGATATACTCGGTTTGAGAAATAAAGATTCCTTGGTTTCTTTGACGTATCTGAAGTCCCAAGAAGAAGGATAGTTCTCCAAGTAATGACATTTCAAATTCATTCTGCATATCTTTTGCAAATTTATGGCTTAACCTGTCATCATCACTACCAAAAATAATATCATCAGCATAAACTTCAATTAATAAAATATTACCTTCACTTACATTGATGTAGAGGTTGTTGTCAGCACTTCCTTTTCTGAACCTTGCCTGTTGCAGATACTTATCCAGTCTAGAGTACCATGCTCTAGGATCTTGTTTTATACCATACAAGGTCTTCTTTAATTTACACACATAATCTATGTTTTCTGACAACTGAAATCCTTATGGTTGTTCAATTTAGACTTATTCTTCAAGTTCCCCATTCAGAAAAGATGATTTTAC
>SNQJ01S0011604.1:36548-75472 GCA_010110895.2 Picea sitchensis
CCAAGTAGCTTCCTTAAAAACATCTTCTAGGTCACTTTGCCCACTTTCCTTATTTTAGGGTTAACCCACTTCTAATTTCTCCATTAAATTTATTATTGAATTAATTTATTTTGTATTCAATTTGAATTATAGTACACTCATCAATTCACTTTATTATTTACCTTTTAAAATCTTTTAAACCACATTGACTACTTTGACCTTTTGGGGCTTCTAGATGACATATGAGGGTCCTCCAACTTCGTAAGGCCATAACTCTCAAACCGTGAGGAGTTATGTGGCCTTCCACATACCACCAGAAATGGAATGACATGAAATATCCATATAGAATAGTATTACCTAAAAATATATCAAAACTCATACTTTAATGCATCAAACAAACTTGGGTCCATTACCCAAACCTGGGTTCTCCAACTTCTCATGGCTATAACTCTCTAACCGTGAGGATTTATGTGACGTTCCACATACAACTGGAAATGGAATGACAAGAAAAATCCATATAGGATAGTTTCACTAACAAATTCACTAGCGTTCATCTCATTATTCCACAAATAAGCATGGGTTCTCTAACCATACTTCTAGGATAACTCAATCCGCAAAGCGTCTTCCCGTGAGGGATTTCACCATAAGGGGACAACTTTGGAGTTCATCCATTTCTACTTATTATCAACCATGAAAAGACAATAAATAGTCATATTTACATCAAACAATCTTGGGTCCATTATCCAACCTTTGTGCTACAAGGCTTTCTTCAAGGGTTGACATGAATGACAACCAACCTTAATCAATAGGGGATTCCTAAGTAGAATTAAGACTCTTTGAATCATCCAAATGCCTCTCTCAGGAACTGAGACATTCCAACATCGATATCAGGGAACTTATTCTCATTCCTCGTCCAAGGGTTGTTAATTCTTAGTTTATAAGTATGTTTTCTTTTCACATGCATTATCCTACTACACACACAAGAATTAGAAACATATCGACACATCCATGATTACATTCATACAAGTAAATAGTACTTTCAATGGGACAACACCAAGCCCATAATTCAAGCTTACATTTACACCATTACATTTATAGACATTCCAGCCATATATTTCAATTCTATACATGAAGTATAGATATACTTATCTGTTACAAGTTATTTCCAGCCAACTAACTATGGGTGTATGCCTTTCCACCCAACCATAGGAACTGCATGCTCAATTACTACATCATTAGGCCACCCCAGTGCCAAGCCATGATACCACCAAAAAAATCTCTCTCTATTGAATCATGAAGTTAGGAAAATGACTCAGGAGGCTATGCTACATCTCTAGCCAACACACTATCTTTTGGGTCTTATACAAACTTCTAGGCTAAAAAATATTCATGAAATATATTTCTCTAATGAACACACATATTCCATCTTCCTTATTAAACATAAAATTTGATCCGATCTGTCTTTTTTCTTCTCCCCCTTAGTATTCTTCTCTTGCATGCATTTTTCCAGGAAGGTTCATGACCTGTCCTCTTCCTTCTGTAAGAAGGTGACTATGGGGTAAATATTGGGATGCAAGAAATGGTACTAATTGGTAGTTGTGGATGGAAATTTATTCTAACTTAGCCATATATTCCATACCCTTATTCATTGAGAGTGTTTTTTTTTCCGACTACCATCCCCCTCTCATTAAGTGTTTTTTCTTGAAACTAGGAAAGGGAAAAAACTTATTATTTTCCAAATAAAATATCTTAGCAAGGAGATTTGGGTCATATTAGCATAATGAACCCCTCAATAGGCTCCCTCATTCTTTCCTCTAGTGGTATCATGGATATTTTATCTATATTCGATGAACAAAATGAAATGAATACAGATTATTATCAAAAGATGCTTAACACATAATAACAGATATACAATAAAATTGGTTTCTATTCAATAAGGAAATAAGTTGAAACTCTAAAATCCAGTGGAAAAAAAGCTTGCTAGAATGGTGGCGGCTTATCTCTAAGAATATATGTGATGATTGTTGGACATTCTTTCATTAGTTTACTGTCATTGATGTCAACAATCAATGATGCACATGAAGCTCAGAAGGGAAAGCACAGTGCAGAAATGTGATCGAGATCAAAATACTCACACAAAAAACTAGGACCGTTGGATACGCAAGTGTCAGATCAATGATAGGGATTGATTGTGAAGAGTGAAGGGAGAATTAAACTATACATTTTTTCCAGTCCCATAGTTATTCTAGATCGTCATATCTCATCGACTCAAAGATTGATGACTATGGTTGATCCACCAAAAAATCAGCGTGATCGTTGGATATGAAAGAACTAGATCAATGACATGGATAGATTGTAGAGATAAAAAGGATAATTAAACAATGTGTTATTTCCAATCCCATAATTAGTCAGGATCATCATATCTTATAGATTAAAATATCAACAACTGTGGTTGACTCACCAAAAATCGCGCAACTTTAATTGTGGAGCTTGGGTGACGAATTAAACCACTCACAAGTTGTGGTTATGCAATCCACATCGACCGTCGATGGTCAGTTGACAATAGATCTAAAGTTGGCATCAGTTCCACTACCAACGAGCAGTTTCCATTGTGGAACTCGATGGTAGTCTTAAAATTCATGCTAGTTGAGGACCCCATAATCATCCTTGATCATTGATTTGCTTCGAGAGGCTTCTCGACCATTGAATCAATTTAAGTGGAAGGATAGGATAATAAAAAGGGATGATATATCGAATACCTGAATTCACAATACCCATTAGATCACTTTAAGTGGAAGGATATGATAAGAAAAAAGGCTCAGATATCGAATACCCGAATTCTCGATAGTTGTTGGATCACTTTAACTGGAAGGATAAGATAAGCACCGCAAAAGGGATGAGATCTCGAATACCCAAATTTCTGAAATCCATTGGATCACTTTAAGTGGAAGGATAAGATAAGAAAATAAGAAGATTCGTTGGATTTAAACCAAGGCAAAGAAACATCACAGATAGATCAAGTTGTCGATCTAAGATCATGATCAACGAACAACATTCATTTCGGGTTAAAAGTTGGGACGAGGTTACACTTCAGGGTGTCTCACTTCGGAAGAACTGGGAAGTGGAAAGATTAAATTACCCGAAGAACCGAAGGCCGAAATTATGAAGTCACTCTCAGTCGTCAATCTTAGATACATTTCAGGTATTATTCTGACCGTTAGATCAAGGATAAGAATATGTGCCACATCATGAGATCTACATCAACAAACCACGTCAGCAAGGAAACAGTCAGATAATGAAAAGTGTCAAGATGAAATCGATATTTCAGGTACATATAAATCAATAATCAAAGTGACATGTGACAGCCACTGGGCCCTTGCCATGTCATCAAGTGACGTCAACAAGTTATGTCACTCTAGAATTTTTACTTTGGGAGTTTCACTACCACCAAATTCCTGAAGTTTCGAAATTCCGAAGTAAATGAGAGTCGTTGATATCAACTCTTGATTAAGTCGTAATCGTCGATTTGTTCAAAACCTATGGAAAAGCCAGGATCATCCTAGTAACGGAAGAACGAATAATGAACGTCTGATATAGTATGGGGAAATCTACCTCGAAATATTTGAAATATTACAGAGGTTGGAAGTCACGAAGGACAAAGTCCTAAAGTAATGACAATCATCCATCTCATTATGTGATTAAAACATGACCGATGATCTTGACAAGTGATCAAGCACTTATTCAACCTTGCACTTGGTCACCACCTACATTCATATGGATTAGAGAAATAATTATAAAATGAGGCAACATTTAAATTGGTATGCCCATGGTTCTACACCTATGATCATATGATAATGGTTTGAAGGAAACACCTCTGGAGAACTCGATTTCTAAAAAAATTTGCAGGAATATGAAATCAAGTTAAAAAGAAATCGATCCATACCCGTGATCGATTTACAAAAAACACTCTCACTAAATTAAAGAATTAAAAATAAATGTTTGAATAATAAAAGTGATTATTGTTAATGTTAAAATCAAGAGGTGTGATGGTACAAACAAAGGGACATAATGTTTTATACCTCACACCAGTTGGAAGAGTATATAAATGAAAAAGAGTGATGAGAAGAAAGTGTCTCAACAGTCCATATTAGAAGATAAAAAACAAAAGTAGATTCCATGAAGGAAAGATGAAGATACTTATGTAGTAAGGGTGGAAGGGATGAACATGGAAGGATTAATATCCTTACCAAGAAAACTGTAATTTACAAGGGATTTGGTGCTTCCTAGGGTTGGTTCCCTAAATACAAGGGAGTTGGTGCTTCCTAGGGTTGGTTCCCTAAATACAAGGGAGTTGGTGCTTCCTAGGTTTGGTGCCCTAAAGATGATGGAGTTGGTGCTTACTAGGGTTGGTTCCATAAATACAAGGGAGTTGGTGCTTCCTAGGGTTGGTTCCCTGAAGAAGGGAATTGGTGTCTCCTAGAGTTGGTGTTCTAAAGAGGATTGGTGTCCTTCACCATTATTTATAAAACTTGTAGTTATTGTTAAATATATTTATATAATTGATTTTGTATACAATTCATTGTTGATTCATTGTGATAATCAATAAAATATAAAAAGTAACTGCTAATTGTTGAAAAAGGGTAATGTTGATTCACCCCCCCGCCCCGCCCCTCTCAGTGTTCCAACAATTGGTATGAGAGCCGGTGCTTTCAGCATATTCTAACAACTGAAAGGTAGATCCTGAAGATGGATCAACAAGAGAGAATGTCTAACAACAAAGAACCATTGTTCAATGTAGGAGGCTATGCTCTATGGAAGGTAAGAATGAAAAAATTCATGTTGGCTCTTGGTTTTGATATCTGGAAATCTATTGAAGATGGTTACACTACACCAATTTCTCCACCCAAAGACGTTGCAGGCAAGAAAACCTGTAATGACAACTCAAGAGAATTTAATGGAATTCTAGGAGGGTTGACTAATTCCATATGTGTGAAGGTTATGCATTGTAAATCAGCCAAATAAATATGGGACAAGTTGGAGGTTGTATATAAAGGAGATGAAAAAGTCAAGGAATCCAAACTACAGACCTATAGAACTCAGCTTGAAAATTTGAAAATGAAAGAAGAAGAAAACATTGTTGAATACTTTCATACGGTAGATGAAGTGGTCAATTAAATCAGAGCAGCAGGAGAAGAACTTGAAGATAAACCTATTGTGCAAAAAATACTAAGGTCATTACCTATGAGATATGATGCCAAGATATATTCAATTGAAGATAGGTTTGATCTTGACACACTCATAGTTGATCAACTCCATGGAATGTTTACAACATATGAAATGAGAACAAGGAATGACAAATCATCAAAAAAGGAAACAACCTTTAAATCATCTAAAATGAAGAATAAGAAAAATACCAATGATGAGTTATCATATATATATGACAAGGAAAGTGCCAACTTCATAAAGAAACTCAAGAAAGGGACAGGGAAATACAAAGGGAAAATTCCTCTAATATGTTTTAACTATGGAAAAATTGGACACTTTGCCAATAAGTGTCCCCATCCTAAGAAGAAGGAAAGTGATGATGAAAGAACCTTAAAAAATTAGAAGAAAACCAAAACTAATAATGAAAAGAAGTTCTACAAGAAAAAGAAAACGTTCTTTACCCAAGAAGATAGTAGCTCATCAAAAGAAAATGAAGAAGATGAACCAGAGCTTCTATTTATGGGGATAAAAACTCAAGATGATAGTCATTCAGAAGATGAAGAAGAAGGGAAATTCAAAGAAGAAATCCTTAGTGTAATTGAGGAACTAGGAAAAACTAAAAAACAAAACAAGGTGCTAAGAGGAGAGCTTCTAGAGATTAAAGAATCTACTAAATCAAGAGAGAGGGAGGTTTCCAAAACCCTCAAGGAGTCAGAACAAACCATCATTGATTTGAAGTCCTAGCTCCTTGAAGCTAATAAAACCGAAGAAATCATTTTAAAACAACTTAGTGATAAAAAACAAGCATGTGAGAAACTAGAAGCTGAGATTAAGCTGCTAAAAGGTGAAATTGAGAAAGAAAACAAGGGATCACAATTTGAAAATAGTTCAAAAATCCTAGATGAAATGATCAGTAGTCAAAGGTCGCCAAACAACAAGACTAGTTTGGGATACACTTAAGACTCAACTGCTACATTACAAGGATCTGTCAAGAAACAAATTAGTTATGAAGATACTCTGAAAAGTTCATTAAAAATGGAACCCTTAAGAAGAGAAGACAATAAGGAAAATATGATACCATTGAACATTGATCCACATAAAAAAATTAAACACTCCCTATTAAAGTAATAAATGACAAGAAGAACACAATCACCAGAAGGAATCCCCTTAATAAATATCTATTCATTGAATATTGTTACTCTTGCAATAATTTTGGACATAAGGCAGTACACTGCAAACATTATGGACAATACAATAATAGAAATGCCCATAGATATAAGAACAATAGGTATTGTTAGCATCAGAAGTCACTCCTGGATTGCAATAGGAGTAGAGACCGACACCCATCAGTTTATATGTCACGATTGTTTATAAAGGGGTGATCAAATGGATGCAGACCTAGAAGAATATCGTTTTAACTCAGAATTGTGGGCCAGGCTATGCACAAGAAGGTGAGGTCTTGATCTAACTTCAGTGAGTAAGTTTTAATAAGGGTGAGTAGGAGGAAGACTTATGTGAGAAAGTGTGAAGATTTGGTGTGAGCATCAATCTTCCAACATCCCGAAGAGGAAGAATTTAAACACAAGAACATTGAAAGAAATCATGACAACGTTACAATAAAACCTTTATATAACACTGTCACAATGCTTCATGTGACTCAGTCAATCATAACCTCTTTCAACAATAGATGGAAACCAGGTGGAATAAGAAGTTGACTGCCATTAGACAATAAATTTCACACATAGGTACATAACTAGGGAAAACTAGTGCTTCATTAAAACTATACCACAGGGAGCTTAGCTCTACCAAGGATCCATACAAAAATGGAAAACATTCCTACATATACTTGGAACTGACTCAGGTGTTGAAGGCACGATAACGTCATGAGTTCAATGCTTTACATTGAGGAGCTTCTCTATCAGGCTATGCATGCAGATGTTGGGCAGATTGCCCATGCAATCTTCTGTCAGACACGATCCTTGTCAGGATATACTTACAGTCTGCCTCTGTGCTTTGTCCTTTCCTGACCTTCTATTTATGGAAGGATACGGCATTTAACTACCGTCAACTACCTCAATAAATTCTCTCTTGGGATCAGGTAAGGCCTGGTCAACTCTACCCTTGCAGGACGTGGCAGTCTCCCTTTAGATGTCTGCTGCTTTGCTGGACTGCTGTGGGGGGACCCAGATGGTAGGCATGGATGAGGATATGACGAGGAGGGAGAAGGCGCCAACACTGTGAAGGTGATATGGGGGGTGCTTATGTGGAAGTTATATGGAGGCAGGGGACAACGGATGGCAGAAGGTGCTGAGGTGGAGGTGACTGGGAGAGAGAGACACATGTCAGGAGGTGAGAGGACGATGAGTTGAGGAGGGGCCATGTGGATGGACGTGGCATAATACGTGGGCTTTGAGGTGAGAGATATAGGAGGCAAAGAAGCGGAGGGGGGCGTGTCACCTGTTAGAACCCTACATAATAGGGGAATCAATATTTTGAATAATGTCTATCTATTTCAGGCATTACGCTTTTTCTCATGACGCATAGTGAAGGCAACAGAAAGCGCTCGACTCTGACCAAGCATAAGCCAAGAACCTTGCACGCAAACTTCAAAGCATGTTAAAATGCCGGTGCATTTTGGGCAAGAAATTATGAATAGTTGGTTTGGGTGGAAAAAAGAAATACATGGATAAGTTTTTGGTTTTGTTTTTAACCTGAAATTTGAAATTATTAGTCTAATTTGGCCTTTTTTAAGTCTAAATTAGTTCTCGGCCTTATCACAGGTTTTTGGTTTGGTTTTCTTAAAATTTTGATTAAAAAAAAATATGTTGGCCCAAGGCCAAGCTCAACACCGAGAGTTGTTCTTTGTATCTGAAGCTATGCATCTGCATCAACAACAACACAAGTCAATCACCAAAGCAAACAACATCCAAGACAATGCCCAAATGAAAGACTCCAGCTCCATGCAACCTGTCACACAACAACGCAACACAAGACACGGGTTACAACAACAAACATGCAAGTTAATTGCCCAAACGAAATGCGCCAAGAAACATGACAATTAAAAGCCCAAGATCACATCCGCAGATGGCATCATGATATTCTTTTGATTGCAGAAGTCGCAGAAGGAGAGATTTCCATGTCCTTTGGAAAATTAGATATGGCTGAAGATTTTCCTAAGCCGGGGCAACATATCTGAGTGGATTATTGCTTCTCTATTCTTCTTCGAGAGATGCGTAAGGGGTCTCCAAACTAGCATCGATGGTAGCGATCATGGGAAGAACAATGTTTATTTCCTGTGTTTATTCATGCTGGGAAATTTAGAAGAATGCATTCAATGTTTAGTAGATAGCAATCGCATAACTGATTCATTTTAAATGAATACAAATATTGCACAGAGGGGGTCAAAGATCTTTCCCGGAAGACATTGTGGGATAATTCCCAAAAATTTGAATGTATTCAGGGGAATTGTTCGATATGCTAGTGTACATGCCCATTTAGGGAGAACTAGAAGTAGGAGAAATGATCTCGAGTCTTTGGCTTATATGATTATATTTATTGTTCGAGGGCATTTTCCTTGGCAAGGATACTAGGGTGACAACAAGGGTTTCCTGGTTTGCAAGAAAAAATGGCCACATCCCCAGAGATGTTGTGATGCTTTTGTCCACTGCCCTTTAAACTATTTCTAGAATATGTGGTGAACTTGAAATTTGATGACGAGTCCTATTATGCAAAATATATTTCACTTTTGATGGAATCATTGGTCCAAATCCAGATGTCATTCCAATAAACACTAATGGAGCTCTGAAGGTTGGTCAAAAGAGAGGTAGATTAACTATGGAGGAAGATGATGATGAGCAGCCTAAGAAGAAGGATCGACTTTGTATGCCTGCTACATGATGGATTAGTGTTTATAATGCTCGGCGACCAATGAAACAGTGATATCACTATAATGTGGCTGATACAAGACTTGCACAACATGTTGAGAAAGTAAATGAATATGGTCTTTTTATAAGCAGTGTAGCATCTTGCTCAAATCTGTGGACTCTCAAATGATGCGGGAATTGGATTCACTGCACAAGTTTATGAGCTTTCTCAGTGCTTTCTTCACAAGGAATGGATCATGGAACAATGGGAGAAAACCTATTACATAAGTGCGGTTGCAGAGGCCAACAATGGGATTTCCCTGGTAGTAATGTCTAAAGGCACAAATTACACACTGCAGTCTTATTGTTTTATCAACAACGTTCTGTGAGACAGACATTAAAAAAGTATGACCTTACAGTTGCTTTGGCTACCAAAGAGCTTGTTTGGTTTATGGCATCTGCCTTGTTGGCGTTGCCAGTGTTTGGCATATTGATGGTGTATTCATCCATTTTCAGTAGTGGTAAGAAGGCCCAAAAACCCAGTCGAAACAATCACACTTGTAATGCACACAGGAAACATAAGTGCAAACATATGGACAAATAATTCTGCAAAATGGGTCGATTCTTGTGTGCTTTTTATTTTATTGGTTAAAGAGAAGCACATGGAGTTGAAGACCGGAGTTGTGTTTGTGGATTAATCTTGTAACAAGTTGCTTATCGGAATGTGGAGCTGAGGCTTATATTGCCAACCTGTTACTGGATTTATTATCTTTACAATTGAAGAGTGTTAGTCCTTGCAGTTTCTATTTCTCAACAATGCATGATTGTTCAAAGACAGTAGCAAATCCCAGGGCATAAAATCAACATTCTTAGGCATACAAATGGAAAATCAATCTCTAGAATCCGAGGCAGTAGTTAGAGGGAGGTGGCAGAGTATCTTTTTTTTCCCAGGCAAAGGACAAGCAGTCAAAGGGACAAGTGTCCATTATTTCCAAGATTCGAGGGATAGGCATCAACAACCTTCCAGCAAATTTGGGACGACCAGCCAACAGTTTCCAAATTTAGCTTTTCCTTTAATTTACTATTTTGTTTGTTTTAGGAGGTCATTTACAGGTGTCATGCAGTACTGTAACTGTTTTCTATTTTTAGAAAGTAGATTTAAAGCTAGGATCTTTTGAAGGTTGAGAGATTTTTGTATTTAGGGAGATGTTCGGCCTGCGTGGGGTTTTTTGGGTTCGACCT
The DNA here is from genome assembly GCA_010110895.2 of Picea sitchensis. NCBI lineage: Eukaryota > Viridiplantae > Streptophyta > Pinopsida > Pinales > Pinaceae > Picea > Picea sitchensis. Next base: position 46,838 of record SNQJ01S0011604.1, read on the forward strand.
GTGTGAAATTTTTCCCTTTTTGCTAGACTGTGGGCCTTGCTACTTTAGGAGGTTTGTCTGTAATTTTGGAATGACCAATCAGTAATGGAGGAAAGAATTTACAGGATTCTTGTGTAGCAGCGTTGGTGGGGTGTCCCTTGTCTGTTTTTAGTAATCTTTCTGCTATCATTCAAGCATTGTCATTTCTTATTATTGAAAAAGAGTAAATGGAGAAGAATTTATGCATGCATACTCTTTGTCCAATTTTTCAATAATCTTTATGTTTTCTTCTAAAACTTAGTTTATAAATTCTTAACTGCTCATTTGTTCAGTTTTTCCTCACCCTATTTCTTCCTCAAATCGACACCCTTCAAACTTGATTCGATCCAACAGTTGTTACAATCTTTCCCTGTGGAGACATTTACCTCTATATCTGATTTGATCATTATCTTATAAACAGACCCCATAGCCCAATGGTGATCTGAGAAACTCGTCAACCACATCCTCATCTAAATATTTCAAAACCCCAACCCCATACTTTCATAGCTAGCCTAACATCTGTCCTATTCCATACCAAGTTAATTCAGAAAGAGAGATCCCTCTTTGAGTCTTGGAGGGCTAGATCCAAGACTCCAAGTGGTTCGAGGTTACCTCTGTGACTACCTCTGTAGCCTTGGGAAAATTACAGAGCATTTATATCACCAACCAATGAGGTGATGTGCCCTAGGAAGGTGATGAGGAGGTCGTAATGCGATGGGTCAGAGAGAAGGGACATGACACCTGGGAGAGCAGAGGACACGTTTCTTATGACGGAGCAACGTGGAATGGAGAAGGATAGATATCAGAAGGAAAGAGGGAGTGAAGGGGAAAGGGATATACCATGAGGGTGAGTGGAGGACAGATGGCAGGGGAAGAGAGAGGCGGTAAGTGGTTTGGAAGAAGTGGGGGCCGATGTAAGGAGGATGTGCCACGATAACAGGGGGGCCGCATTAAAAACTACCTCATTTCGGACCCCCCCCTTGCTAAAGGAAGAATGAAAAAGGGGGTCCGGAATTGGATGTGGGTCATATATTGGAGTGCTTTAATCCTAGCCTCTCAAACTTGCACGCTGAATTCTAGACCCCCCCCCATATTAAAGGAAGAACGATGGAGGGCGTCCGGAATTGGACCTCATTCGTAGATTTGGGTGCGCGGATCATGGCCATCCAGATCCACACCCTCTTTAAATCAAATGCACTCGAGTGTATTCCCTGGATGGACGGTTGAGATGGCTTAAGAGATTTCACTATGATAATCCCGAAAGGCCCCTCTCTTCCCATCTTTGCTTCCTTGTGACCAGGCACCAAAACCGTGGGCCCAAATGTCGGGGGCTTTCGCATTTAACACAAAGGGCCTGAAACTAGAGAGAAACAACCCCCTTGCAAGAATTGGTGATAACATTAGGCTCCATGGGGAGTAGAGTCGTCCCCGTGATGCTCTAAGAACTCCTTCTCCATTTCCAGTTGCCTTAGCATTGGGTTGTGGAGTCATTCTCTGGGATATTATGCCGGAAAGAGCCCACTGAAAATGTAAACTACTTTGTTTACAGAATAGGAAGAAAACACACATGCTCTGGAGGAAGCTTATTTATATACAAAAACTATGCTAACTGATATTTACAAAGAGCTAGGTGAAAACATACTTCCACCAGAGCCATTAAAAAAAACTTCTAACTGAAGACCTATTTATTCTGTCACTGATCAAGGGACGATAGAATGGTGACAACATCTTGGTAACAATATTCATTGTTCCTCTGAGTGCAGAAGGTAAGATAAAGCTGGGAGGCTTCAATACAAGGGAAAAAAGAAACTCCATGTACTCTCCTATGGGGTCATAAAAAGGGTGACAAAACTTACTAGGTTGGTGATAGTAAGTTTTCTCTATTTCACAGCTGCTTCCATATGGCTGAAAGTCTGTGGAAAGCATGGATGAGTGAAAATTTGATGTAGGCTGTTGATCCATTTCCCCTTGGCCTACTCCGATTATATCTGCTAGCTGATGGAAAGAAATATGCTCATGTATAAAAATGGTTGGCTCTTTCTCCTTATCCGACTACTCATTTATGATTACTAGAGATGAGAATAGCTGCATATTTAGCCCCTCCTCTTTTTCACTGGGATATTTATCAAACATGGGCTGCTCGTGGTCAATGTCTGTAATGACTTCTTCCTTGCAAGTAGGGATGCTCAAAACATCTGATTCAGGGACAGAGATATCCTCTGCATTTTCTTCACAAGAAAAATGAACAACATCTTCCTTGGTCCTATATCCAAGAGAAATATCTTCTGCAAAAAACATTTGCTCATAGACATCATTTTTTTCAAAAGAGGCACATTGGTCTTCATAAACGTCTAAATGAATAGATACGTCTGAAAAGATGTCAGATGTCTCTACGCCACAACCAACATAATGAATATCATCCAACGCCTCTATACCTTCATAGAAAATGTTTTCCTTCCCAGTAGAAACTTCATCACAAATATGGTTAGCAAAATCTTCATGAAACAGGGAAAACTCGTCATAGCAGTTTTCATAGAGACCCTCAGCTAGAAAATAATCTTTACAAAATGAATGGAAATCCACGTGAAAATTGTGCAAAGAGTCGGTGCTTGCAGTAGGAAGAGATTGACACCAATCAAGAGAATCCCCCCCTAATGAATATATGAAAATATTAATCTAGACATATTCATGCTTGATATTAAGTTGATGAATAACTTCATGAAATTCTAGTAAATGATCAGCGGGTACCTCCCAACTTTTTTCTTGAAATTCAGGGACAATATATTCCCATTCATCTCTATCAGGCAGTGGATTTGGGAAACCAACTATTTTCAAAAAATGACAGAAGGCATACCCCGGTCCGAAGCTTCTTTCATTTCAAACCATTGGAGTCACCGGTGGAGTCTTTAGGCATGGAGTCACCACAGTGGAGTGGAAACATTGGAGTCACCAGGTGAAAGATGCACAGCTTCGAATGTGACTTGTCTTTGTTCACCATCAAAGGCCAGATCTTAACGTCGTGTCCTCCTATGAAACTTCTCAAGATGATACAACAACTATAGAAAAACTTCTCGAGAAAGCTCCTCTGGGTCAACTTTCAGGTGTGTTAAAGTAGCCACAGCCGAAATTGTAGGTCCACCACAGTGGAGTCATCAAAATTGATTCCCTAGGTGCACAATAGCAATCTTCTAGGGCTCTGATGCCTGATGCACCTTCATAATCAAAGGCTCAATGTCGTTCAATCCCGGGGAAAATCTTCAACTTCATCCCCGACAATGGCGCTAGAAATGTTAACGTTAGAAGTCACTCCTGTATTGTAATAGGAGTAGAGCTCGACGCCCATCCGTTTATATGTCATGATTGTTTATAAAGGGGTGATCAAATGGATGCAAACCTAGAAGAATATTGTTTTAACTCAAAATCCTAAGCCAGGCTATGCACAAGCAGGTGAGGTCTTGATCTAACTTCAATCAGTAAGTTGTAATAAGGGTGAGTAGGAGGAATAATTCTGTGAGAAAGTGCGAAGGTCTGTTGTGAACATCAAGCTTCCAACAACTTGAAGAGGAAGAATTTAAACACAAGAACATTGAAATAAATCATGACAGTGTTACAATAAAACCTTTATATAACACTGTCACAATGCTTCATGTGACTCAGTCAATCATAAATGATTTCAACACTAGATGGAAACTAGGTGGAATAAGAATCTGACTGTCATTAGACAATAAATTTCACACATAGGTACATAACCAGGGAAATCCATTGCTTCATTAAAACTATACCATAGGGAGCTTATCTCTACCAGCGATCCATACAAAAATGGAAAAAATTCCTACATGTACTTGGAACTGACTCAGGCGCTGAAGGCACGATCACGTCATGAGTTCAATTCTTAACATTGAGGAGCTTCTCTATCAGGCTACACATGCAGACGTTGGGTAGACTTCCCATGCAATCTTCTGTCAGGCATGATCCTTGTCAGTATAGACTGACAGTCTTCCTCTGCACTTTTTCCTTTCATGGCCTTCTATTTATGGAAGGAGATGACATTCAACTACCATCAACTACCTCAATAACTACTCTCTTAGGTTCAGGTAAGGCCCGATCAACTCTGCCCCTGCAGGATGTGGTGGTCTCCCTTTCGATGTTTGTTTCTTTATTGGACTACTGCGGGGGGGACCCAGATGGAAGGCATGGATGAGGATCTGACAAGGAGGGAAAAGGTTCCAACACTATGAAGCTGAGACAGGGGATGCTTATGTGGAAGTGATATGGAGGTAGGGGACAACAGATTGTAGAAGGTGTTGAGGTGGAGGTGACTGGGAGAGAGAGACACATGGCAGGAGGTGAGAGGATGATGAGTTGAGGAGGGGCCATGTGGATGAACGTGGCAAAATATGTGGGCTTTGAGGTGAGATATCTAAGAGGTGGAGAAGTGTGGGGGACGTGTCACTAGCCAATGAAGTGATGTGCCCTGGGAAGGTGACAAGGAGACCGTAATGCGACGGGTTAGAGAGAAGGGACATGACACCTGGGAGAGTGGAGGACATGTTTCCTATGACAGAGAAATGTGGAAGGGAGAAGGAAAGGTGTCGTAAGGCAAGAGGGAGTGAAGGGGAAAGGAATATACCATGAGGGTGAGTGGAGGATAGATGGCAGGGGAAGAGGGAGGTGGTAAGTGGTTTGGAAGAAGTGGGGGCCGACGCAAGGAGGAGGCGCCATGATAGCAGGGGGGATCGCACTGAAACCTACCTCATTCTTTACCCCCGCTAAAAGGAAAAATGACAAGGGGGTCCAGAAATTGGATGTAGACCCACCCAGTTAGACCCCTGCTTTAATCCCAACCTCTCAAACTTGCACACTAAATTCCAGACACCCCCTCATTAAGGAAGAAGAGCGATGGGGGTCTGAAGTGGACCACATCTGTAGATCTGGGCACACGGATCATGACCGTCTAGATCCACGATGTCTTTAAATCAAATGCACCTAAGTGTTGTCCTTGGATGGATGGTTGATATGGCTTCGGTGCTTTCACTATGAAAACCCCGAAGGCCAGCTCTTCCCAGTTGCTTCCATGGCGATAGCACCAAGACGAACGATGGAGGGGGTCTGAAATTGGACCACATCTGTAGATCTGGGCACACGGATCATGACCGTCTAGATCCACGATGTCTTTAAATCAAATGCACCTAAGTGTTGTCCTTGGATGGATGGTTGATATGGCTTCGGTGCTTTCACTATGATAATCCTGAAAGGCCCCGCTCTTCCCAGATTTACTTCCATGTGACCAGGCACCAAGACCATGGGCCCAAACCTTGGGCATTTAACACCAAGGGCCAGAAACTAGAGAGAAACAACCCCCTTGCAAGAATTGGTGCTAACGGGTACAATACAAAGAAGATAAAATACAACTCATTTTCTCCTTTGCAAAACTTCAATAGTGAATGCCAAAAACATTGCCAAAATATGATAAAAGGTTAAATATTCCTATTAATCAAAAAGTATGGAAAAAAGACAAACATAGTGCAAAGTAGCCTTATATGCAAGAAATTAGGGATGTCAGTGGTATATTAACAATGGATGTTCCAAACACATGACTGGAGATCAAAGTAAATTTCTCAAGTTAAATAAGAAAGGAAAAGGAAAAGTAACTTTTGGAGATAACATGTTAGCCATGATAATGGGAAAAGTCACTATTAGTTTAGGAAATAATAAAACCAAACCAGAATATGTACTTCTGGTAGAAACTCTCAAACCTAATATCCTAGGTGTAATCCAAACATGTGATCAGGGTCACAAACTTACTTTTTATTCTCAAAAATGTGAGATTAGAAACAAGGACAATGGAAAACTAGTGGCAGTTGCACCAAGAACAACTAGCAATGTGTACATCCTTAATATAGATAAAGAAGAAAAATGTTGTTTAATACAAGTAGATGAAATATGGTTATGGAATAAAAGGTTGGGACATTTAAGCTTTGACAACTTGATCAAATCCAACGAGAAAGAGGAAGTTAGGGACCTACCAAAAATGATTAAGCCTTCATATCCCATTTGTAAACATTGTCAAATAGGAAAGCAAACAAGAGTTAGATTAAAAAAAAAATAACACTCCAAAGCAAACCCATTAGATCTTATTCACATAGATCTATGTGGACATACCAGAACCAAAAGCACTTATGGTGAACATTATTTTATGTTGATTGTTGATGAGTACACATGACTAACCTGGGTTTTCTTTTTAAAAGAAAAATCAGAAGCCTTTGAGAAATTTAAAACATTTAAACTCTTGTAGAAAATGAAATAGATCTCAAAATTAAATGTCTAAGATCATAAAATGGAGGAGAATTCTCCTCTAAAGAGTTCACTCAATTCTGTGAAAACCATGGCATCAAAAGACAGTTTTAAGCTCCCAGGACTCCTAAACAAAATGGAGTGGTAGAAAGGAAAAAAAGAATAGTTCAAGAAGATGCAAGAAATACGTTAAATGAAGCCAAACTTCTAGAAAAATTCTGGATAGATGCAATCCACACAATAGTTCACATACTTAATAGAGCCCATTTGAGACCCAATCATGACAAAACCCCTTATCAACTATGGTTTGGGAGGCCATCCTCCGTAAAACACTTAAGAATTTTTGGAAGTAAATGTTATATAAAGAACGATGAAGACAACCTAGGAAAGTTTGACCCAGGATCTGATGAAGGAATATTCTTAGTATACTCATAGAATAAAAGGCATACAGATGTTATAATCTCAGGCTACTGAAAATAGTGGAAAGTGAAAATGTAAAAATAGATGATCTAAAAAAGGGAATATCCCAAGGTTTCGATCAAAACTATCAACAAGAAGAGGACGATGTAGAATCTCAGCATGAAAATGAATTGAAATAAAAGAAAATGAACTACACACTAATGAAGAAGACAATGAATAAATGCCCTTTCCAAGAGCTCCATCTAAAAGAGTTCATAAGAATCATCCTGAAAGCCAAATCATTGGAAATAAAAGTGTAGGACTAGAAACAAGAAGGAAACTAACCTTTGACCCAGAACAAGAAATTATATCCTTAATTGAACCTAATTCAGTTAAAGAATCCATCAAAAGTAAATATTAGATAAAATCAATGAATGAAGAACTAGATCAAATAGAAAAGAATCATACTTGGGAACTAGTTCCAAGACCCAAGAACAATAATACGATAGGAACTAAATGGATCTTCAAGAAAAAATTAAATTAAAACGGGGAAATTATAAAGAACAAAGACAGATTAGTCTGCAAGGGATATTCCCAAGTAGAAGGTATTGATTTTGAAGAAACCTTCGCTCCTATAGCAAGACATGAGGCCATCAGAATGTTTCTAGAATTTGCATGCTTTAGAGATTTCAAAATCTATCAGATGGATGTCAAATCAACATTCCTTAATGGAACACTAGAAAAAGAAGTCTATGTTGAGCAACCAGAAGGATTCATTTTATCAGAAAACCAAGACTATGTGTGCAAATTGAAAAAGGCCTTGTATGGTCTTAAACAAGCCCCCAGAGCATAGTTCTCTAGGCTTGATCAATATCTACAAAAACAAGGATAGAAGAAAGGGACTACTGAAAACAACCTATATATCAAAATGGAGGATCAAAACATGATTGTTGTGGTAGTATATGTAGATGACATCATATTTGGAAGTAATATCACTACATTAAGCAGACAATTTGCAACTAAAATGCAAGAAGATTTTGAAATGTCTATGTTGGGAGAACTTTCATTTTTCTTAGGTTTACAAGTAAATCAAACAAAAAATGGAATATTTGTTTCACAAACCAAATATATCAAAAACATGCCAAAGAAATTTCAAATGGAAGACAGTAAACCCATGAGTACTCCCATGGTCACTGGATGTAAGATAAGTCTAGAATATGACTCACCAAAAGTGGATCAAACAATGTATAGATCAATGATTGGAAGTTTACTCTACTTAACATTAACGAGACCCGACATCATCCAGGCTGTAGGACTTCTGGGGAGATTTCAATCTTCACCTAGAGAAACTCACTTAAAATAAGTAAAAATAATATTCATATATCTTCAAGGCACCCTAGAACTTGGATTGTGGTATCCAAAAGATAAAAATTTCAACCTAACTTCATATATTGATGTTGATTGGGTAGGTAGCATAGATGATAGAAAAAGCACTAGTGGAGGAGAATTTTTCTTGGGAAAAAGTCTAGTGGCATGGTCAAGCAAGAAACAAACATCCACATCTCTTTCTACAGTAGATGAAGAATACATTGTTGTTGCATCCTGTTGCACACAAGTCCTTTGGATGAAACAAACTTTAGAAGACCTACAAATACAATATAACAATCCTATTACTATTAACTATGACAACACTAGTGCCATAAGTATCTCTACAAATACAGTGATGCATTCTAAAACTAAACACATACCAATCAAATACCATTTTTTAAGAGACCAGGTTAACCAAAAGTTGGTCAAAATTGTCCATGTAGACACCAAAGAACAGATTCCATATATTTTCACAAAACCTCTGCCCATGAGTACTTTTGAAAATCTACGACAAAAATTAGGAGTAATTCAAAAAACTCATTAAAAATCGAATAGTTAGGGGAGCATTACCCTAGGGGGAACAACCCTTTTCCATTGATGTCAAAGGGGGAGAGTAACTTCATAGAGAAAATCATCATCACAGGGGGAGTTTGTATGAATTTAGAGTGTTGCCCTCAATGACAAAGGGGGAGATTGTTGGATAGATTTCCAGATCAAGGATAGATTGCAGCGGGACAAAGGAGAATTAAACAACGTGTTATTTCCAATCCCACAATTAGTTAGGATCGTCATATCTTATAGATTAAAAGATCGACGACTATGATTGACTCACCAAAAATCGTACAACTTCAATTGCAGAGCTTGGGTGATGAATTAAACCACTCGCAATTTGTAGTTCCATAGTCCACATCGATGGTCGATGGTCACTCGACAATAGATCTACGATTGGAATCAGTTCCACTACCAACGAGCGGTTTCCATTACAGAACTCAACAATAGTCTTAAAATTCATTCTAGTTGAGGACCCCGCAATCATCCTTGATCATTGATATGCTTCGAGAGCCTTCTCGACCATTGGATCAACTCAAGTGGAAGGATAAGATAAGAAAAACGGTTGAGATCATGAATACCCAAATTCTCGATATCCGTTGGATCACTTTAAGTGGAAGGATAGGATAAGAAAAAGGGTTGAAATTTCAAATACCCAAATTCCCGATAGTCGTTGAATCAATTTAACTAGAAGGATAGGACAAGCAATGCAAAAGGGCTGAGATCTGGAATACCTAAATTTTCGATAGCCATTGGATCACTTTAAAGTGGAAGGATAGGATAAGAAAAGAAGAAGAACCGATGGATTTAAAACAAGGCAAAGAAACATCTCAGACAGATTGAACAGTTGTTATAAGATCATGATCAATGAACAACATTCATTTCAGGTTAAAATTTGTGAGGAGGTTACATTTAAGGGAATCTCACTTTCAAAGAAATTGAAAGTGGAGAGATCAAATTACCCGAAGACCCGAAGGACAAAATTATGAAGTCACTCTCAGCCGTCGATCTGAGATACATTTTGGATAGTGTTCTGACCGTTAGATCAAGGAGAAGAATATGTGCCACATCGAGATATCTACGTCAGCAGACCACGTCAGGAAGGACACAGTCAGATAATGACAAGTTTCAAGATGAAATCTACATTTTAGGTACATGTAAATCACGAATCTAAGTGACAAGTGGTAGTCACTCATCTCGTGCCACATCATCAAGTTACGCCACTCCATGAATTTTAATTCGGGAGTTTCACTACCATAAAATGCCTAAAGTCTCGAAGTTCTGAAGTAAATGTGAGTCATTCATATCAACTCTTGATTACGTTGTAATCGTTGATTTGTTCAAAACCTATTGACAATCTAGGATCATCCGTTTAACAGAAGAATGAATAATGATCGTCCGATCCACTACAGAGAAATATTCCTTAGAAGAATTGAAATATTATAGAGGCTGGAAGTCGTGAAGGACGAATTCTCTAAGTAATGACAGTTTTCCATCTCATCATGCGATTAAAATGTTACCATTTATCTTAACAAGTTATCAAGCACTTATTCATCCTAGCACCTAGTCACCACCTACGGTCGTATGGATTAGAGAAATAAAGGTAAAATGAGGAAACACTTAAATAGGTAAGCATCTGGTTCCACACCCGTGATAATATGAAAATGTTTTGAAGGAAGTGCCTCTACAACACTCGGTTTCTACAAATATTTGCAGGAATATGAAATCGAGTTAAAAAGAAATTGATCCATACCTGTGATCGATTTACGAAAAACACTCTCACTAAATTAAAGAATTAAAAATAAATGTTTGAATAATAAAAGTAATTATTTTTAATGTTAAAATGAAGAGGTGTGATGGTCTAAACAAAGGGACATAATGTTTTATAGCTCACACCAGTTGGAAGAGTATATAAATGACAAAGCATGATGAGAAGACCATGTCTCGACAGTCCAGATTAGAAGATAAAAAACATAAGCAGATTCCAGGAAGGAAAGATGAAGATACTTATGCAGTGAGGGTGGAAGGGAGGAGCATGGAAGGATTAATATCCTTACCAAGAAAATTGTAATTTACAAGGGAGTTGGTGCTTCCTAGGGTTGGTTACCTAAATACAAGCGATTTGGTGCTTCCTAGGGTAGGTTCCCTAAATACAAGGGAGTTGGTTCTTCCTAGGTTTGGTGCCCTAAAGACGAGGGAGTTGGTGCTTCATAGGGTTGGTGCCCTAAAGACGAGGGAGTTGGTGCTTCCTAGGGTTGATTCTCTGAAGAAGGGGATTTGTGTCTCCTAGAGTTGGTGCTCTAAAGAGGATTGTTGTCCTTCACTATTCTTTATAAAACTTATAATTTTTGTTAAATATATTTATATAATTGATTTTTCATACACATAATTGCTCATTCATTGTGATAAGCAATAAAATATAAAAAGTAACTACTAATTGTTGAAAAAGGGTAATACTAATTCACCCCGCCCCTCTCAGTATTCCAACAATGACTCCACTCATTTGTGAAAAGATGATTACAATGAGGCTCTCAAGGCCTTTTTAAAATAAACAGGTATGTCAAAAACCCTAGTTATCCAAAAACCTAACTCTAGGATATGAAGTGCCAAAAGTCATGTCGGCCACGTTTGGGTAAGTTAGTACATCAACTTCTCGGGGTTGTAACTTTTGCATATGATCTTCATTTTAGGGACACGATAGCCCGCTGGAAAGGTATATCCAAGGTATATAGATGTTTCCATCAAAATGTAACTTTTTTTTATAGATTGACTCTGGAGATCCCTAAAAATGTTGTTTAGGGCCTCAAAATAGCCCCGAAAGTCAGGGACCCAAAAACTGGAAAAAAAACTGCCGAAATGGAAAAATTCCAAAATGAGCTAGTTGGAATAGGTGGGAGGCCATCAACATCCATATATATCAATCCTCCCCTCTTATGAAGAAATGGTATCCATTGCATTGAGTGCCCCTATTACATGAGGAAATTTCTTCTGAATTTGGCCCCAGGTGAGCCACTTTCCTTGGTGCAAGAGTTTCCCTACTTTGACAACTCGATAAAGATGGATCCTTTGATGGAGAGTTCCCTTGACTTGCTTGTCCACAATATGATCAGTGGATTCTTGTTGTATGAATTTAGAGTCGAGCTCTATTGGTTTCAACTGTACGACTATCTTTGAGGTGTCCAATAATGATGGGAAATAAGGTCGAAGGAGATCCACGATGAACATTGGGTGCATGCCAAGGAAAGTAGGAATGATGAGATGAAAAAAATTATCACCCATAGCCTTGGTGATGGTGTACGACCCATAACGAAGTGGGTGAAGCTTCCGATGGGGTCCTGTAAGGATTTATTTCTAAAAATGAAACCAAACTTTGTCGCCCACCTAAAACTTATGTGGCACCCATTGTTGATCATGGAGTTGCTTGTACTTTTCATTGGACTTCTATAGGATATCCTAAACTTGTTAGTGGATGTGGTAGATCCAATCAATGAACTGGTTGTCTTTGTCAGCTTCAGTTGAAGAAGGATATGAGTTGGTCGAGGTGACCACAAGGGGTAGTGCAACATCTATAGGACCCAATGGTTAGAATCCCAACCCCACCTGAAACGGTCTGTGGCTACTTGAACTATGCAGGGCTCGATTGTAGCTATGTTCGAAATAGGGAAGACTCTCATCCCATGTGTGAGGGTGGTTTGAATTATACATTTGCAGGATATGCATGATCATTCTATTTACAACCTCGGTTTGGTCATATTTCTCGAGGTGGAAGGCTGTGGATTTATTGAGATTGGTGTCCAACAGTGACCAGAGGCTCGACGAGAATGTCCTGAGAAATCGACTCTCACTATCTGAGACAATAGTTCATGGGATTACAAAATGTACTCAGACTCATTCAAAGAATATCTTGGTAGTGGCTTCTATTGTGATTCTCTTCTTGCAGGTGGCCATAATCGCCATATTAGAAAAGTGATCAACAACCACAAAAAGACAGTCATTTCCCCGCTTGGTGGATGGGAAGTTCGACATGTAGTCCATTGAGATGGATTTCCATGGCCTGTCAGGAATAGGCATAGGAGTGTATGTTCCCTGTTTCTTATTGGTTAGTTTGGTAATAATGCAGGCAATGAAAGACCTGATATACTTGCTGACCTCTTGTCAAAGTTTCATCCAGTAGAAATTTTTCTGCAACATTGCCATTATCGTTTTGACACTGAAGTGTCATGCCACCCTACTGTAGTGGGATTCCTATATCAGCTTCACTCGTTCTCTTGATGGAATGTAGATATGGCCCAAATGACATAACAACCCATTCTGAATATGGAAATTAGAGACAACTTCATTTTCACCCAACATTTGGTAGGAGGTGGTGAAGTCTGAGTCTGTATAGAACTGTGGTGAGTGCCAGGACAGGTAGTTTGTTGAGAAAATCAATGACGTGATTGGCGATTCTTGTATTATAATTGATGTTGAGGTGGAATCGCTAAAAGTATGTGGACCACTTCTGATGGTGGTCATTATGCAATTTACCTTGTGTCTGCATGAACTGCAATGGCTTATGATCAGTGTGGATGATTGTCTCCTTCCCAAGAATATAATGTCTCCACTGGCAGTAGGCTTGCATAATGGAGTAAATTTATTTATCATAAGTAGGGTACTTATAGACAACATCTAATAGTGTCTCACTATGATAGGCCACAGGGTGGTTGTGCTGAGTGAGAATGGCGCCCATAGCATAGTCTAAAGCATTTGTCTTGATATCAAAGGCTTGTTGCAGGTCTAATAGTGAATGTACTAGGGTTGAGCACAAGCGCTACTTCAAATCATTGAACTCTTGTTGTTGGGATTGAATCCACACAAATTTCACCTTACCACCACCCCTGGTTACGTGTTTGAGGACCCATGAAATATGGGAGAATCCCAGCATGAACCTGCGCTAGAAATTGGTAAGGCCCAAGAAGCTCCAAAGCTCAGTGAGTGTGGTTGGGTCTGTCTAGTGATAGATGAGTTGGATCTTGGATGGATACACATGTATGACATGTTGATAAATCATGTATCCTAGTAAATTGACCCTATCCATGCGGAAAAATCATTTTTCCAGGTTGGCGTATAGCTTGTGTTGTTGTAGGGTGTGCAAAACCTCCAGAATATGATGCAAGCATTATGCCCAAGTCTTGTTATAAATGAGAATGTAATCAAGATACAACAAAACAAAAGTATTGGTGAAATAAGTTGAAACTGTAAAATGCAGCGGAAAATATGCTTGTTAGAATGGTGGCGGATTATCTCTGAGAAGAGATGTGATGACTATGCTCAATCGTAAGAAGATGATTACAATGAAGCTCTCAAGGAATTTTTACAATAAACACGTATTTCAAAAACCCAAGACATCCAAAAACCTAACCCTAGGAGATGAAGCACCAAAAGTCATGTGGGCCCCGTTTAGGTAAGTTAGTACATCAACTTCCCAAGGTCGTAACTTTTGCATACGACCTCCATTTTAGGTGCACGATAGACCATTGGAAATTTCTATCCGAGGACTACACATGTTTTATTTGGACTCTATCGCGGGTTACTCTTTTACAATGGAAATCCCTAAAAATGTTGTTTAGGGCCTCAAAACGACCCCAAAAGTTAGGGACCTGAAATCTATCAAAAAAACTAACAACCTAGAAAAATGAAAAAATGATGTAGTTGGAATAGTTGGGAGACCACTGAAATCCATATGGATCAATCCTCCCCCCTTAGGAAGAAATTGTCTCCATTGCACTGAGTTCCCCCATTAGATGATGAAGTTTTTGCTGAATTTGGCCCCGGGTGAGCCACTTGCCTTGGTGTAGGAGTTGCTATGCTTTGAAAACTCAATAAAGCTACATCCTTAGATGGTGCATACCCTTGACTTGGTTTTCCACAATATGATCATTGCATTCTTATTGTATGTAGTCGAGGTTGAGATCTATTGGTGTGAGTTATTTTTCTATCTCTGAGGTGTCCAATAATGGTGGGAAATAAGGTCGAAGGAGATTGACATTGAACATTGGGTGCATGCCAAGGAAAGGAGGAATGTTGAGCTCAAAAGAATTATCACCCATATCCTTGGTGATGGTGTACGACCCATAATGGAGTGGGTGAAGATTGCGATGGGGTCTGGTAGGGTGTTCTTTCTGCAAATGAAACAAAACTTTTTCACCCACCTGAAACTTATGTGGCACCCAATGTTGATAATGGCAATGCTTGTACATGTCATTGGACTTCTATAGGGAATCCCAACCCCACATGAAAGGGGTTGTGGCCAGTTGAGCTATGTAGGGCTCTATTGTAGTTATGTTGGACATAGGGAAGACTCTCATCCCATGTGCAAGGGTGCTTGGAATTATACATGTGCAGGATATGCACGATCATTCGATTTACGCCCTCGATTTGTCCATCTATCTGGGGGTGGAAGGCCATGGATTTTTTGAGCTTGGTATCCAGTAGTGACCAAAGGCTTGGCCAGAATGTGCTGAAAAAATGACTATCCCGATATGAGACAATGGTTTGTGGGATTCCAAAATGTATCGAGACTCGTTCAAAGAAGAGTTTGGCAATGGCCTCTGTTGTGATTCTCTTCTTGTAGGTGACCATAATCGCCATCTTAGAAAAGTGATCAACAACCAAAAAAACATAGTCATTTCCATGCTTGGTGGATGGGAGGCCCGACATGTAGTCCATTGAGATGGATTCCCATGGCTTGTCAGGAGTAGGTAGATGGGTGTACAAGCCATGTTTCTTAGTGGTCGGTTTGGAAATAGCACTGACAGTACAAGACCTGATATACTTGCTTACCTGCTATCGAATTTTCATCCAATATAAATGTTTCTGTAGCATTGCCACTATCATTTTTATGCTTAAGTGTCATGCCACCTGACTGTAGCAGGATTTCCAGATCATCTTTGCTCACTCGCTTGATGGAATGTAGATATGGCATAGACAAAACATTATCCCATCCTGAATATGGAAATTAGTGACAACTGCGATTGTGCCCAACATTTGGTAGGTGGTGGCGAAGTATGTGTTTGTCTCATAGGATTGGGGCCATCTAGAGGTCTCATGGCCATAAGAGTCTAGCACCATGGTGAGTGTAACAACTAGCGGTTTGCTAAGGAAATCAATGACACGGTTGGTGTTTCCTGTTTTATACTTGATGTTGAGGTGGAATTGCTACAAGTATGTGGACCACATCTGATGGTGATCATTCTGTAATTTTCCTTGTGCATGCATGAACTGTAGTGGCTTATGATTAGTGTGGATGATTTTCTCCTTCCCAAGAATGTAATGTCTCCGTTGGCAGTAGGCTTGCAAAATGGAGTACATTTTTTTTGTCGTAATTAGGGTACTTACAGACAACATCTAATAGTGTATCACTCTGATAGGCCACAGGGTGGCTGTGATGAGTGATAATGATGCCCACAACATAGTCTGAAGAATTTATCTTGATCTCAAAGGGATGTTGTAGGTCTGGTAGTGAAAGTAAATGGGATGAACACAAGTACTGCTTAAAATCATTGAATGCTTGTTTTTGGGACCGAGCCCACAAAAATTTCACCTTAACACCACCCCTATTTATTTGGTTGAGGGCCCATGGAATATGGGAGAATCCCAACACGAACCTACGGTAGAAATTGGCAAGGACCAAGAAGCTTTGAAGCGTAGTGAGTGTGGTTGGGGATGGCCAGTCATGTATGACTTGGATCTTGGCTGGATCCACATGTACACCATGGTGATCAATGATGTATCCCAGGTAATGGACCATGTCCAAGATAAAGGAGAATTTTTCCAAGTTGGCGTATAGCTTGTGCTATCATAGGGTCTGCATAACCTGCTGAATATGCTGCAAGTGTTCTTCCCAAGTCTTTTTGTAAATGAGAATGTCATCCATATACGCCACTACAACATTATTGGTGAATGGTCACAAGATATCATCCATCATCCTCATGAAAGTGGTTGGATCATTTGTCAAGAGAAAGGGCATGAACAACCATTCGAAAAGACCTTTCTTTGAATTGAAGGTGGTCTTCCACACATCTATCTATTCTATCAGGACCTAGTGGTAGCCATACTTCATATCAATATTACTAAAGTAGTTTTCCTCTGTGAGTTGATCAAGGAGGTTGTCGATTTGGGGAATTGGGTACTGGTTTCGGACTTTGATTTTATTCAGAGCCGGATAATCAATGTAGATTCATCAAGTTCCATATTTCTTCTGTACCAGCATGATTGGGATCCCACAAGGTGATGATTTGGGATGGATGTGCCCCTTGTGGATAAGTTCTTGGATCTTCCTCTTGATCTCCTCATTCTCTAACAAAAAGTGGTGGTAGACTGTCCATTTGGGAAGCGGTGCGTCGAGGGCCAGATCGATGGGGTTCTTGACGTGACAATGTAGAGGTACCCCGGTAGGTGATGAGGATATATATGAGTATGATTCCATGACCTTATCCACTTGCTTCTTCTCTATGTAGAGGTTAGTTGTGGAGACCCTAGATGTGGCTGTGATCTTTCACTCATTCTGAGAGAGAATAATGAAGAAGAAAAAATTCCCCATCTCAGAGATGAACTTCCTACATTGCTTGGTAGAGATCAAAGATATAGCACTAGGTGGGAGGGCCTCAAGTATCCTATACAATTTCTTGTTCAATGTAATAATAACACTGCGAGGCCTAGAATCAAATACAACATGGAGTTTCCATAAATATGGTTGGCCAAAAAGAAAATTACAAACTTTGAGAAGGGAAACATCACACAATACCTTGTCTGTGAAGGGATTGATGTCGTGTGACAGGCGAAATTTTTGGCTGACATGGATGTCTCTCCTTGGTGGATCCATTCGATGGTGTAGGGCTGCGGGTGCAGTTTTTTCGGTAGGGCAAGTTTCTTGAAAACGTTTGCTGAGATGAGGTTCTTCTGACTACCGCTATCAATGAAGAAGTGCAATAGGGTACCCTTCACCCACATATGTGAATGAAAAAGGTGCTCTCCTTCCTCTGGCTCATGTGGTTCACCGGGATGGACCTTGGTGGTAGAAACAGTATCACTGGGTTCTGTGTCAATGATTCATCTCCCCCTTTCTGGTTCTGACTCAGAGTCAGAACCCACATCGATTCTGAGGATTTCAACTCAGCCACCAATGACTGCTTTGAGCAAAAATCAGCAGTGTTATGCTAGGGGTTCTTATGGAAGACGCACCACTTCCCAATATCCTTCTTTGTCTTTCTAGTGTCCTTCTTTGCTTGTGTCCTGGACTGGTTTTCTTGAGGTGGCCCATATTTTCTCTATCCTTTGTTTTGCAGGTTGGGGCCTCCCTTTCCTCTCTTTTGCTGTAATGGGTTCCCAAGCCAAAATTGCTGCATCTTTTGTTTGAGCTTCTGGTCGATTTTGATGCTATATCGGTACGTCGCGTTGAAGGATGAGATGTCCAGAAAATCCGTTTCATCCTGGATGTATCTATGTAGAACGTTGTGATACTTGAGCACTATATTTCACTCAGAATGTTTGATACCCAGCTTGGTGCACAAGTTGTGGAAGATATTTTTGAACTTGGGCACTGCTTGGTCTCTTTCCTACCGCAGTGTGGTCCATTTTGTATACAAGTCTTCATAACTTCCAACATGGTAGTATTTGATGGTCGTTCACCAAGTTTTGAGGATCCTTGGTCATGTTTGACCTACTCTTGGCTGTCGACAGTGGAGCGCAATTCGAAGTGGAGATTGCGGGATCTTGGCCCCTTTTTAGGGATTTTTGGGTTTTGGGCTTATGTAACGGACATGAGGATGTCGGCCCATGGGTTTACCCATATTTAGTCCCTTTTTGTAATATATAAATAGAAATATAGGAGATGTAGCAAGTAAGTTTGATCTATGTGATCGAAGAGAGGCTAGACACTATGTTAAGTGCAATTTGTAAGTGCTTTGTGCATGCTATGTTGAGAACTTGCATAGCTAAGTGCAAGTGATTGTAAGAGACTATGAAGAGGCTTTGTGCTGTAACTTAGGGAAGGAGGATCTAGTGGAGTGCGCCCAGATCACCTGTCCTCTACGGGGTAAGATATCATGGCTTTGTGCATATAGAAGATTGACATAAATAAATAAAGAAGAAGAGTTGGTGGACGTAGACACGGGGTGGGGGTGAACCACGTATACCTCATGTTGTGGTTTCTTAGTGATTTATGGTTGTTCTCTTATTTATGTGGTTAAATGATCAGTGCACTAATGTATGCCTAGAAGAATATAATGTGATAGCTTAGTGTTGAATAATCTGAATGAATGCTGCCCCAGATGGGGTGACACGCGGTGAAATCTTGCCACATGGCTCAACATCAAGCCATAGCTTAAATGTTGTTGGTCGCGACCCATCCTCTTTGCATTTATGATGGTATCTGGCCATTATAGCCGCTATATGGAGGAAGGACTCCTCCCTCGCACAAAATATCTCGCTCAGACAACATTCAATATGACAGGGTTAATGGGAAGCTAGGCGAAGCCGTCATTTGGTAATTTGAAAATTCAAGAGCCTGGACAGAGATGGTTCTCTTTCGTTTTGGACCTCACCGCTAGTTGGGATCTCTGGTGCAGCTCTGGTTCCCTCTCGTCTTGGATCACTCTCATTTTGGTGCATTCTCTCTGTATTTTTATCCACCCCTCATCAACAATGACAAGGAAGCGAGGCAGGCCTCATCGAGGCTCAGCCTGGTACACCCACAAAGAGCAGAGGCAAAGGAGGAAGAACCTGGAGTGCGCTCTGTCGATGGCGACTTCCATTCTCTAGCAGAGGGCATGCGCTGACCAATTGGCACTACATGCCATTATCACTAAGCCTGGGATAGAACGTAGCATTCATACCAAGGAAATTGAGCCTGGAAGCAGTCTGGAGGGAGGCGCTGTAGACGAGTTTCCAACCTGCTATGTTGATGAAACGCCATATATGGAGGACTTAGCGACCACCCTGGAACCCCAAGACATGGTGCTAGATATACAGGCTGGTAGCGGTCTGAAAGGTGAGCCAACAAACGAATTCCCTGCTTGTATTGTTGAAGAGATACCATAGACGGGTGACTATAGCCCCACTATCCATGTTGAGAAGGAAACAAATGAGGATGAGGCTTGGGACAATGCATGCACAGAAAGGAATGTGGATGAGACCAGAGAAGGGATGAAGGTGGATGTGGTCGGAGCAGGACTAAATGTGATCGAGGCCAGAGCAGGGATGAAGGTGGATGCGGCTGGAGTAGGACTGAATGTTATCGAGGCCAAAGTAGGGATGAACGTGGAAGTGGGGAACAAAACCTTTGACGAAGCAGGTAATCGTGACTTGCATGGTCCACTCCTCCGTGCAGAGCATTTGGCTCTGTTGTTCGAACTCCGAGGCCACATGGAAGACCAGGAGCACAGAGCCCTCCTAATGGGACAACGTCTCGACTTGCTCCTTGATGCATACTCCAATTCTCTAGCAAAGAGGAAATGTCCATTGTGTGTGCAGTCATTCGCCATCCCATCTAGATCCACGTGGAAAAAAGGCAAGGGCGACAGGTCACCGGGTATGTAAGTTCTCCTATGCTAGTTTGTTTTATGTTTAATCATGCTGTTGCTACATGTAAACTTGAACTATGGCCATCTATCCTAGTTTCCTTCGGGCAGGATAGTAGGAAAAACAATTTTTATCTTACCCTCTTAGACTCATCTCACTCCAAACTATGCTAGTTTCTGGTAAAACGACAACATTTTTAGCGGCTCAGGATGACTATATCTCTATGTATTTTGTCAATGTTTCTCTGCTAACTTAATATAGCAGGTACTATCTTTAAAAAAAAAAATAAAAAAAAAATTGAATGAATGCTAGATATGATCTATGTTGGTATGTTGAGTGCATGAATCTATTGGATTTGTGTGAACACTGCGCTGATCTATTATTAGGGTTTAGCTGTGTCGTAAGCTAAGACTGAATAATAATGAACTATAAATGCTAATTTCTCTGTTAAGGTGTTACAATCACAGATTTTTGTCCCAGCTAAGGTTGCATACATCTAAGTCCTACAACCACCCCTCCCTCTAGCTCAGGTGAGACTTCATATTCTTTGCAGGTGTTACCGAAAGGGTCGATAGTCAGGGTTTTTTTGGTGCGTTGTTGTAAGCGATGAACCCTGAGTCTTCCCCTGTGCCAACAATTGGTTCCATTGTCAAGAATGAAACTATGATTGGTGGGAATTGAAGGAGAGAAATCTCTATGCATAGATCTATTTCCCTAGTGCGCAATATTCTACTTGACCTGTGAAGCTCTGTGCCAAGAATAAAAATTTAGATATGAAGAAAAGAGGTAAGACCTAAAATCTTTGTGCTCTAATTAAAGTAAAGTAATAAATTTTGGTTAAATAGGTAAGATCTTAAATCTGTGTGCTCTGATAAAGGTAAGAACAGTGAAAGGTTTTGATTCCAAAGGTAATATAAGTGAAATTTTTTATTTCAAAAGTATGGATCTAGGTATGTTTGATAAATTTTGTTCTAGCTTGAAAAGTAGGGCACAACTAGATGAAAGAAGGTTTGATATGATTAGATCTGAAAAAAATAGTGAAATATATGTTATTCCTATGCATAGAAAGAATGTTTGGACTAACAAATGGATGTAGGACCCTAGAAAGAATTTTTTGCAGGCTAGGTACTATGATCCTAGTGCACAATACATGAAAGGTTGGGGATCATTTCAAAGAAAAAGAAGACTAAGACTTTGGTACAGTTGCAAAAGACTAGGTCATCTTGCTAAGGAATGCCTTGGTAGAAGACCTAGTTTTCTTTGTTGTAAAGCCACGGATCATGAAATTTTAGATTGCCCTAGAATGATTGCTAAGCTCGAAAGAATGGATATGAGAGAAGAAAACTGTAAGGGAGGTCAATAAAATGAGACCATGGCATAACCCCAGAAAGAATCAGAGAATGTATTACTATAAATGAAAGAAACCCTAAATGATCATGTAAATATCAACTTATCAGAGATCTTCCAAGAAAAAGAATGCATAGAAGAAAGAATATGAGACTTCAACATTGACTGTGTCTTGGATGAAGAATCAACAGGTAAATATCATGACAAAAAGAACTTGGGAAACTTTAGGAAAACCTGTTATGATTCCTTCATTGGGAGGAATAAGACTATTTAGAGTAAAGCTTATAAACCTATGTGGAAGACTCACCCAGATATCTACGAGTGCTCATGGAACCTCGACAGAGGAATATTTTGAGATTGTTAAATTTATTGATAACAACGCCCCATTTGTTATATTACTAGGAAAAACTTGGATTGAAATGGATCAGACCAGAAGGAAAGAGGAAGAAGTCTTAGAGCAGAAGAAACAAGAATTAAAATATTTGATGACTAGGAGGATAACACACTTGATTGAAGAACAGGAGAATAGATCAAAGATACTTAGAACTAGAAGCTTGCATGTTGAAGATGAAAGAATACAAGAAGACTCACAAATGAGTAGAATACCTAACCCAAATCTAACCCTATGAAAGAATCTCAACAACACGAAGTTACTATGTCAAAAGGAGATAAGAACTAGAATGGAAAGAGGAATACCAAGATGAACATCATTGAGAAGAAGGCTAGGAAGCTCAATAAGAAGAGAGAAAATATAGAAAAGTTATAGAAGGTTCCAGAGGAGACTTCACAGAAGGAAGGTTTACAAGACTGGAAATTCGTCAGGATATGAGAACATCGCAACATGGAACCTCACCATGGAGAAGCGATATAGCCATTGGAAGCATTGTAACCATTAGACTGACAACCCAAACGGTTAGAAAAACAGTAATGGCCCAAAGAGTTTCCATCAGACTGTTGGGACCGTGCCACAACAAACGAAACAACATTAGTGAAGGCCTCTCATCTGTTGGAGAGATCTGTTAAACTGTGCCTACTTAGTTCATTGACTGTTCCACCGAGAACACTTTTGTGAATTGTATCCAAGCCAACTCATTGCTACCGTGTTGTGTTTATTGATATTGATGCCTATTCCATTGCATTATGCACTCATTCATCCACTCGAGTTATCCGATCCAAGCGTGTATGTTGGACGAGCTCATCACCGCTGAGAAAGTCGTCGAAGAAGTTCTCATCGATCTCATGGATGAAAAAGTAATGTCCGCAGGTATTCAAGTGTCATCAACGAGAGGAGTGAAAGCCTCTCCATCATCTTCTTGCGGATCCAGACCATCCTGGCCAGTAGTAGAGAAGAGAACCAAGCATTGAGATGACTTGGAAAACGTGAAGCTAATCTCAACCTTCCTACCTAACTACATCTCACCTCTGGATGGCACAGTGAGTTGTGACAATGTCTCAAGAGACTTTTATTACACCTTGGTTACTGTGTACCTCCCAAAGGGGATACATGCAGTTAGAGCGCAACAGGATAGGATCACGACGTTGAAGTTCAACGACTTCAACCTAAGAGACCGCAAGAACCATAGTATGCTCACTACTTACAAATACTTGACCAGGATGAAGGGGAAGAACTCAAAAATAATCCCCCAGCCATGGACTATGAACCTCGTGCAGTCCACCCTCTTGAATGTAATGAACATTCCACACTTTGGAAGGCACTAGTCGGTTAACACATGTTTTAATCTCATGCTCTCATGTTACCATGGTGGCTACCTATGGCTAGACCGACACATCACAGTCGATATGGTGTTGATCCATAGGATCACTAGATTGAGCATGCAAGGACCTGACCCACAGGACTTCTACCCAGGAAAGGCTACAAACTATGCATTGGCATAGAAGATCAAAGACACATATGGCGATGTACAAACTATGCGAGGATACAAGGTAGCTTCCATACAGAATGGCATAGTGCACCTGGCCTACTAGTTGATCGTAGGAAATCTCGTCATAAAGAATAGACCTACACAGGTCACATGATTCGTTGTTGACCTTGCTGAGAAATGTGTAGAAGGACTCCAGATGAACAGGGTGAAGTACTTGGTCAACCAACTAGAATTAGACTACCGCGAAGCTCAGGATTAGGGCTATGAGTTCCACTTTAGCTGGCTCCTGATCCTCACCGCATTTACTGCTTGGGAGATGACAAAAGGTGCAACTTTCCTAGAAATTGAGCCATTAGAGCATCTCACTATGAAGTTCACCATGCTCTAGTACTCGAGCGATATGGGAAAATAGTGGCAGTCAAACGCATTATTCCATACATATTATCTCCAACTAAAGAGGGCTATTGAAGCTGTCCCTCACATGACGCCAAACACCCTGCATTATTTCTGACCCCTCATGAAGTTCTGCACAGATCGACACTTCATTTATATCACTGTGTGCGCAGATGAACATAATGAAGAACTTCAGTCATACTACAAGCTCATAGAGGAGGAACTTAAAGAGATAACCAAGGACTGGTCTGCAGAGCTCCTCATCCTCACTGACCCCACAAAAATGTTAGACCCTAAACTAATTAGCAGCCCTGAGACCACTCATGAAGCAAAGGATACTCCTGGACCCAACAGAAGGAAGAATACTGAAGAGGTCCAAAACTTGAGAAGCGCATCAGAATAGACTGCTTCAGTATCACCTGGTCAAGGGGGTGATGACGAAGTAGATCAAAAGGAGACCCACAGAAAAGAAGATCAACAGAAGCAGGGTGAAGTAACACCACCTAAGGATCCTATTGATGAGGTTGATCCCTTGAAGAAAAGGAAGGTTTCCCCCATGAAACCCACTTCCCTAAAGAAATCTAGAGCCACCTTGAATAAGATGTAGACTATGATCACTGTAGATGACTTCGACTTCATCATCGCAACTGTAGCATATGCCTCGCAGGAAATCTTGCAGATACATGAAGCCAAGCAGGAGGAGATGTACGATAGGATCGAGGTTGAACTCAGAGGGGTACAACAGGCCCTTCAATCCATCCACACAATATCCACTGTGCCCCAACCATCATAAGAACCAAAGTTGAGAGATGAGCCTACCTAAATCCACAGACTAGATGATGTGACTGAAGCTCACCTTCATCGAGCAAAAGATGAGAATGAACAGGCCATAGTGGCCCTGAAACAAGCCCAAGAAGAAATGGTAGAGCAATGTCAGGTCACACAAAAGGATAAGGATGACCTTCAAGCCAAGTTTGAAGAAGAGAGGGTGTAGGTCAAGCAAGAAAAAGAGCAATTTCTCGCAGAGCAGCTTGGAGTCAAAGAAGCAGTCGACATAGCACTTTTCTCTACGATGGGCTTAGAGACAAAGTCGAAAGACCGAGTAGAGCATCAAGTATTGCAACTCACAAAAGTGATCCAATAGCTTCAAGAAAGAATAGTATACTTAGAGCTACAAACAATGCCCAACACTCCACTGAATGTACGATATCAAAGAGAAGTAATTGCTCGAAGCGCAGTTGAGAGAATCAAGGCCCTCACCATGGAATGTAAATAGCTAAGTAATTGCAGTGCCCAAACTTATGAGTGACTCACTGAGGATATTGAACTGAAGGCACTGGAGTCACAACTCCAAGAGGAAAAGCAACAAGAAGAAACAGTACTAGCGCAGTTAAATCCCTTTCAATCATTTATAGAATGAAGCGATCCCAGGAACAACACATTTCCCAACAATAGGTCCACACCATTCATAGAAAAGTCATGGAAGTGACTCAGAGGCTCTAACCAACACAAGATGAGGCTTGCCAACTATTCACAGAGATTGAAGTTTCAGGAGCATAACTGGAGAAAGTCGTCACTGTAGCTAAACAACGTTTAGAGGGACTTGTAAACGAAGCAATAATCCAAGAGTTTGTCGAACAGGAGGTCATGGCACAACAACAAGTCGAAGTAGATTGATCCAAGATCGAGGCTTCTGAAGAAGATCTACCCAGACTAGAGTGACTCGGGATGAGTCACGGGTGAGTGTTGGGGTCTGTTGGCCCCTGAGCAAGTTTTGAGGATCCTTTTTCATGTTTGACCTACTTTTGGGACTTCAACAGGCTGTCGAAGGTGGAGTGCAAGTAGAAGTAGGGATCATGATATCTCGGCCCTATTTTAGGGGTTTTGGGGTTTTGGTCTTATGTAATGGGTATGGGGATGTTGGCCCATGGGTTTACCCATGTTTAGGCTGTTTTTGTAATATATAATTAGAAATCTAGGTGATGTAGGAAGTAAGTTCGATCTATGTGATCAAAGAGAGTCTAGACACTGTGCTAAGTGCAATTTGTAAGTTCTTTGTGCATGCTATGTTGAGAAATTGCAGAGCTAAGGCAAGTGATTGTAAGAGACTGTGAAGAGGCTTTGTGATGTAACTTAGGGAAGGAGGATCTACCCGAGTGCGCATAGATATCCTATCCTTTGCAGAGTAAGATATCATGGCTCTGTGCATATAGAATATTGACAGAAAGAAATAAAGAAGAAGAGTTGGTGGACATAGCCCCAGGGTGGGGGTGAACCACATATACCCCGTGTTGTGGTTTCTTAGTGCTTTATGGTTGTTCTCTTGTTTATGTGGTTAGATGATTAGTGCATTGATGTATGCCTAGAATAATATAATGGTCTAGCTTAGTGTTGAATAATCTAAATGAATGATAGATATGATCTATGTTGGTATGCTAAGTGCATGAATGTCTTGAATCTATGTGAACACTACGCTGATCTATTATTAGGGTTTAGCTGCGTTGTAAGATAAGAATGATTATTAATGAACTATAATTTCTAAGTGCTCTATTAATGTGTTACAATAACAGATCTGTGTCCCAACTAAGGTTGCAGACATCTGAGTCTTGCAACCACCCTTGCCTCTACTTCAGGTGAGACTTCATCTGCTTCGCAGGTGTTTCAGAAAGGGCTGATAGTTAGGGTTTTGTTGGTGCAGTGATGTAAGCATTGAACCCTGGCTCTTCCCCTGTGCCAACAATATCATTCCTTAATAACATCCTTGAAGGACTCCAAGGTCACCACGACTGTAAATAATGAGGGTTCCTCTATTTCCTTCTACTCACAGAAAGTTTCCCACCAATATTTTACATGGTGAACGTCTTTGAGGAGTGAAAAAGTAATCTTTTCTCTATTTGAGAAGTTATGGATAAAGAAATACCCTTCTAGCAGATTCAACTAGTTGTATACAACATCTGCTTCTATATGACCTTCAAATATAGGAATATTGAAATTCATTTGTACCTTGAAGGGAACGATTCCTCCATTTGAGGAATATGTGTCGCTTGTTGGTAGCCGCCGAAGGATTTGTGAAAATTATCCATCATCTCGTTCCTTTTTTGCATGAGGGATTCCTTGAGAATAATTTTGTAGGGATCTCCTGTCCCGTCGTCTTTCTTATCTACTGCCATGAGAGGTCACTTGGGCATGCGAGAGATTTTGTCCTCAAGAGAAACAAGCTCGAGACCCAATTCTTTGTACCCTAACCTCGTTGGAGATATGCATTAAGAACGACTAGGAGCAGACCGCTCTAATACCATTGATCTGTATTCTATGAGCAGAACGAAATGAATACATATTTTTATCAAAAGATGATTAACACAGAATGAAAGATATATAGTAAAATTGGTTTCTATTCAATAAGGAAATAAGTTGAAACTGTAAAATGTAGTGGAAAACAAGCTTGCTAGAATGGTGATGGTTGTTCTCTGAGAAGAGATGTGAAAACTACGCTCATTCACAAGAAGATGATTAAATTGAGTCTCTCAAGGCATTTTTACAATAAAAAGGAATGAAAAAAACCCTAGACATCCAAAAACCTAACCCTAGGAGATGAAGTGCCAAAAGTCATGTGGGCCCCATTTGGGTAAGTTAGTACATTAAGTTCCCGGGGTCGTAAATTTTTCATGCAATCTCCATTTTAGGCGCATGATAGCTAGTTGGAAAGGTATATTCAAGGAATACACATTTGGATGTCAAAATTTGACAAGTTCTATAGTCCAACTGTGGGGATCCCTAAAAACGTTTTTTAGGGCCTCAAAACAACCCCAGAAGTCAGGGACCTAAAAGCTAGGAAAAAAACTTTCGAACTGGGAAAACTTCCAAAATTATCCAGTTGGAATAGGTGGGAGGCCACCAACATCCATTTGGATCAATAGTACTTTAGGGATTCTCCCTCATAGTCATCTGTTGGAATTTACAATTAAACCATAATACATTTACAATGTTTAATATTCCATGACATGATTAATTACAAACTAGGAAACATGGGTATTAGAATTCCCTCCCCCTTAAAGAGACACCATCCTCGGTGTTATTTTCCTCTTTACAACACCAACCATGCTTATATTTTCTCATTTGTTTCATTACTATTGTTCATCTTCTTGGTCTGGTCATTTCTAAACTCTCGACATCTAGCACATGCCTAAGACAATTTGAAACAAGAAGTATATTAATTCCAATTTTATGCATTTTTTTTTATTGTTGTTCATAATTCAAGAGGAATTTTACATATCACCACAACACTTATCTGTGTAGTTCATGGATTTTCATCTATATGGATATCTCATTAACTTGGCTCATTGTTTTCCTTTGACATACCCATTGTGCGCATGATCTCAATCAACAATTTACAAGAGTTATCAAAGTCTCATATTCCTTGAAGTCACTCACCCTCCAGGCCAAAGCTCAGCAATCCCCTTCTCTTTTATAATTCCCTCGGGTTATACATCTTTCCTTGCCAAGGATTTCCCGCACAAGAAGAGATTTATAAACTTCACCAAGTCTTATAGTCAAATCATCCCTCTGGCATGTGTTACAACAACACAAAATACTATGTGGTGATTGTTAGTTTTTGAACCTAGATCATTTAATTTATGATCATTAACCTAGCTTCTCCACATTTTAATATTCTTTGTAATCCTTTTTTCTTGATTGGTTTCTTTTATATGTTTAATTTTTTGTTTCTTTTTCTTTCAATGAGTTCATTTGAATCCTATGTGGTATAATTGCAAGGTATTTAATGAATTAAGAGGTGTCTCATCAGATATATTCAGTTGCATTTCCA